>VXAY01001109.1:1203408-1238425 GCA_013399855.1 Oxyruncus cristatus | reverse complement strand
AGCCATTGGCTGTCCGCCCTGCCAGCTCGGGGCAGCTGCTCCCTCTATTGGTGAAGAGCCGCATCCCGGCTGCTGATTGGCTGAGGTGCTGCTGAGAGGGCGGTGCCGTGCGGGGCTCCGGTCGCGCTTCCGCTCCGCGCGGCTCGGAGCGCGCCGGCAGGGGGCGCTGCGGGCCCGGAGGGCGCCGTGCCTGGGGAGACTTGGCGGGGGAGGCGGGGCCGCGGCTTTGCCCTGAGTCTGCCCTGCCCTGCCCTGAGTCTGCCCTGCTTGCCCTCCCCTCCGCTTCCTGAGTCTCTGCCCTGCCCTGCCGTCACCGTCTTGGTTCTGTCGGGCCGCATGTGTGATACCGAAGGACAGCAGCTCAGGGAAAAAGACCTGGGGGCGCTGGCTGACAACGGCTGAACATGAGCCAGCAGTGTGCCCAGGTGGCCAAGAAGGCCAGTGGCATCCTGGCCTGTACAAAGAATAGTGTGGCCAGCAGGACCAAGGCAGCAATTCTTCCCCTGTACTCAGTGCTGGTGATGCTGCACCTTGATTGCTGTGTCAGTTCTGGCCCCTCAGTTCAGGAAGGATATTAAGGTGCTTGAGTGTGTCCAGAGATGGTTAACAAAGCTGATGAAGGGCCTGGAGCTGATGTCCTGTAAGAAGCAGCTAAGGGAACTGGGGTTGTTTAGCCTGTGAAAAAGGAGGCTCAGCTCTCTACAACTACCTGAAAGGAGGTTGCAGCCAGGTGTGGGTCAGTCTTTCGTCCCAGGCAACCAGCCACTGGAAGACAGGGCAGTCTCAAGCTGCACCAGGGGAAATTAAGGTTGGACATCAGGAGGAATTTCTTCACAGAAAGGGTGATTAGGTTGGAATGGGCTGCCCAGGGAGGTGGTGGAGTCTCCATCCCCGGAAGCATTCAAGGAAACACTGGGCATGGCATTTAGTGCCATGGTCTAGTTGACGTGGTGGTTGGCTGTAGGCTGGACTTGATGATCTCAGAGGTCTTTTCCAACTGGAATGAATCTGTGATTCTGTTCAGAGAGCTGCCAGGGAGCAGCCCACCACAATGCTGGCACTCATTGCACCCCCTCACAACCCCTCTGGGCAGTGGGACTGAGGGAAGCCTTTGGGGGGCCTCAGGCACATACTGGCATTTCCAGCTTGAACACAAAGCTTTAGGTCAGGGCAGCAGCTGGGTGTAACGACTGGTTCGGGATGAGAGCAAAAGTGGAGAAAGTGCTCTCTACTGAAATGTTTATTTAGGATGGGAGTTAGAGGAATAGCCAGTATGACCAATATGTGACAAGTTTTATGCATATGTGTGGGCATGGTATAATTTAAAAGCAAAACTCCCCCAAATTAGCAGGAAAAAATAAAAGAGGAGCGGTATCAGATTATAAAACACCTAGAATTTGAAGAAAAATGGATTGTACTGACAAAAGGATAAAAGCACTGCCTAAAGCCAGCAAATACGCTTCAATTCAATGGCAGGCCCAATTTAATGAGGCTGTTGTGATTTATTCCAGAAAGAAGTCAGAGGGTTTCTAAATCTTTGCTTTTATTGCTCCAAGTTAATGTTATTTTTTATTTTTTTTTTACCCTAATGCTAATCTTTGTTAATAAATGTAGTTAAGTAAACTTCTTTCTGGATAGAGGAAGGGAAAAGGCAATAGCAGATCTTGCTTGCATCACTTGCTGATGGAATATGTTACGATGGAAGTGACACAAGAATTTGGGTGGAGTAGGATAAAGCAGAACATTTGGTATGAAAATTATAATCTGCCTGCATGGGAAGGCACAAATGGGATATTCTTGAGAGGAAGACAGATTCTGAGTTTCTACAGTTCTGAATGTTCAAAATTAATGCTCATTGACCATTAAATGAAAATAATAAAATGGAGAAAACAGGAAAAAGTACCAGGTTTTTTACCGTGGTAATATTTTTAGGCAGAACCGTCTACTTTCTTCACAATAAAAATAAGGAAATATGTGAGAAATTAGAGTTTTAATGCACTTGAAAACTATTGTCATCCTCTCCTCCCCAACCATAAATTTTAGGAGGAAAAAAAAAAATGGTTGTGAAAGAATTGAGAGATTCTCAAAAATTATGTGCGTTGTGTGCAAGAACTCTGAGTATGCTTAATTAAATTACTTGAAAATGTGATTTAGAGAGTAGGATAGAATGCAATCATAAACATGTCAGCATAAACTCCTGTGGAAGGAGACAGACACTGGTATTTCAAAAGCAAAAAAGTATATTTGAGGCGTAACCTGACATGGATTCTCCCAAGCTGAATGGAGCTTTTAATTTTTTGATCCTAAAATCCAAGAAATCGGGCATGAAGCATGCAAAAAAAACAAAACCCAATTTTGATTGTCTCCCTAATTGCACTTAATGATTTTGCTATACTTGCCTTAATATTGTGAAATTGCTTTAAATAAACAATAGAAACTCATGTGGCTCATTTTTAAAATTCATCCTTCTGTGACTTTGTGTAGCTCACCTTTGTGCTAAACAGTTAAACCATATAATTCATCACAGCAACGCTGGCAGGGAATCATTGATGTCCTTCAAAAAGATCCAGGGAATGACAAAGACAGAATAATTTTATTGCTTGCAACTGGAGGAAATGTACTGCTTGTATCTGGCAGCAAGCCAGGCCAGAATCTGAAATGCTGTTGCCGCTGTAAATAGGATGAAAAGGATTCATAATCAATCTCCATGCCCACCGTAGCTAGGAAATTGTAAGCAGAAAAAGCAATTAAAAAAAACCAACCAGAGAAAGCATTAAAAAAACGTATAAGGGACTTTTTTTGTGTTGATAATTTATAGGCTGATTGTCGTGACTAACCATTTGGGGCTTGGTTAGTAACCGGCTAATGGTTAGTTTCTGAATGTAAGTAATACAGGTATTGAGTTCAGGCAGTATGTATGAGTAATATAGGTATTGAATACAGGTATTGAGTCATACTGAAAACAGGCCTCTTGTTCAGAACAAACGACATCTTATCAGACTTCTCCATCAAATGCTCCATCCAGAATAATGCCAACAGATTTGAATCAGCTGCTGAGCTGCGATAAATTCAGATATTGCAAAAGGTTGGCATAGGGATTATTTGGTGGAAGGTTGTTAATCTAAAACCTACAAATAACGTATTTTAGATATTGTCCTAACAACCTAACAGTTGATACAGTGCAGATAAATGGTGATATGGTATTTCAGATTCCCTTGGACAGGACAAAAATATGAATCACCTGAGGAAGAAAAAAAGTTTTGCAGTCTTCTTCTGTCTCTGTAAAGCAAGTCTGATGCCTTAACTGATTGCTTGGATGGGAAGGTCTTTGAAACAGAGTATGTAATTAAAGAGCTGGAGGGGGAAGTAGAAGGTTCGAAAGGAACATCAGCCTCGGAGCTTAACTGAGGGGAGGGATGCATTAGAAATAGGGGTGGAACCCTTCAAAAGCTAAATCAGGTCATAGTGTCACACAGATTGATACTCCCCGAGGTACCAACAGGGATAAAGGCCCTGAGCTTATTCAGAGGAGTGGAACCCACGCTCGTTTAATTCTCATACATAAATATCGACAGGGAATCCCTGATGCATAGAGAACATGCTATTGATTTCCACTGCACCACAGCAATGTCTGTAGCATATGGGGCAGGAACTGTTACAATGAGTGTATCTAGTGTGATGGATACAACAGATTCCCTGAATTGCCAAAACAAAGATGATGTTCAAATTTGGAAGGGGGAAATCTTCATGGTGTTGCTTTCAATACCACAGCTTCTTGAAGAAGTGACTTAAAGTACACTCGGAGATATAAATGAGGGAGCCAAAGTGACATGCTGCTTGCTTTAACCAGGAGCACAGCACAGTGTGAAAATTCTGTGAGATTTAGGTTTAGACTCTCAGTTTATGCAAAAGATCAAAGGCTGGTGAAAACTGTCAGGTTGAGTATGAAGTACCAAAGAAGATCCCCTTTGGCTCCTTGAGCCTTCACATTTTCTGATGCTTTCCCTCAGAATAGGCTATATGATACTGCCTTGCCCATTGGAACAGATGCATAAACTTAATATATATCTGCCTGCATATATACCTAAGGTAGTGTTTTGCATTCACACTTGCAAAAAAATCTTTGTTTAAAGTCAGTGAGTTTATGCTAAAGAGATTTTGGCTCAAAGCAGTTCTGCAGGTCTGGGTAGCCAGGAGTGCTAGTTCAGGCAGCTGCTCCCAGTAGCAAGGCAGACATTTGTAGAATAGAAATCACAACATCATTTAAGTTGGAAAAGACCTTTAAGATCATTGAGTCCACCCATAATTTATTCCCTCTTTCCACTGCTATAAAGGTGGCCTACAAGGTCAGTAAGATCTCTCTATTAGAGCATGAGTATGGATGTAGTTATGGTCCAGCTGAAGGTTTTTTCCTTAACATATATTGTAATATTCTCTTGCATACAAGATACATTGTGTGTGAGCACATACTTCCCTTTATCTGCATTATCTCTCCCTCTCCATTATCTGCAATCATATCATCAAAACATTTCAAATTCTAATGCAAATAAAATTAAATGTCAGTCTGTTTTGATGTTATAAATATTCATGGTCTCTGTGTACTTTTAAATGCATGTGTCAAAATAAGCTGTGGTTTTGTTGGAGGCCGGCTGCTTTGCTTACTGTAGACTCACTCACCCTTGAGAAATGAAAAGCCCTAGATCATTTTCAGAGTTTGCCTCCCATGCCCTGGCACCTGAAGGGATCCAAAACTTTTCCCCTATTTCTTTTCAGAAGCGCTCCCGAGTCCTCAGCTGAATAGCAACTGCTCACCTTTTACAACTTAATATTGTAATTCCTTGAAACATTGTCTTCTGGTGTCACTTCTCATACTGTGTGTGTGACAACCAGTTTGAACCCCCTCGAGGGGATTTTCTTGAGCATTTTCTGACCGTGGTGGCATTGGAGCTGCTGCAATGCTCCTGACATCTCTTTTATGTCTCTGACAGGCACCGGAGAATGGAATTCCATGAACTCAGCTGAACTTGAAGATGTATAAAAGAAGCATTGGGCATTGTTCATGGGGATTTGCTTTTAACAACACAATTTTCCAAGGGTGTGAAATATGGAAATATTAAAGGGGAACTATAGTGCAATGAAAGAAACATTTACATAAACTTTGTAGTACTCGTTGATTTCAGAGATTTTAGGCATTTACTATAATTTTTTATGTTAAGATACCTGCTTGGATTTTGAGCTCACAACCGCCTTGTGGAGAAATACCAGGTGAATAACAAAGGTGTTTGCTGGTGAATCACAGGAATGTAATTTACAATGTGATAAATTAACACTTCCACATAATAAAATAAGGTGCTCCAATACTACAATATGAAGTTTTAGCTTCTCATGTTGTGTTTTAGCAAGGGCCCAAATTAAAACAAGGTAATTGCTTATGATCCAGCAACAAACAATTTATAAGCAATTTAAATGAAAAAAATCCCCAAAACAGTAAAGCCTGGGAAGGTGAAAAAGATGCTGAACAAGTATTGAACATTTGATTAGAAAAAAAATATTTGAAGGAGACATTTCAGTTTAAGGACATCTTTCTTTGGAAGACATATGCTATGGGGAGGAAAATTTCACACGTATTATTCAGGACCAGTTTTATGTTAAATACTGCATTTGTTCTTGGAAGGTTTTAGTAATGTTTTCCCAGAAAACCACTTTTTGAAGGACAAACGTGGCATCTGTGGACTTGTTTCTGCTGCTTTTGCATAATCTACGATTTCATATTCACAATATGTGTATTAGTCTTTGACAAAAAAAAAATGTGGTGACCAAATAATTTTGACAAATTGTTTAATCAGAAGAAATGTGTTTTGCTTCTAAACATCCATCTCTTTTGGCTTTAAAATTAATTTCTACTGCTAGGATAGGAAATGAATTTTGTTCTGTCTCTGTAGAGTTTAGTGATATAAATTATGTTGTGGAGGAATAAGGTCAAATATATCTTTGAAACTAGTAAAGAGAACAGATGTTATGTCAAAATAAATTTGGCTTCAGCATTCAATGTGACTGCTTTGAAAACAGCTATATTGTTCCAGTTACACAAATATTGTATAGGAATGAAGAAAAATCTTCCCCTTAAAAAAATCTTCATTGAAAATGTAGACACATTTTGATTACTGGTGTTAAACTAAGAAAGTTACCTAAATGACTCACACCACTTCTAGACACCTGATCATGTCACCAATTTTTTTTTTTTTTTTAATGCAAAATGGAATGTTTCCCAGGAGGAAGAAGTGCCACCATTTCAGTCTGCAGTCTTGTGTATCACAGACTTTGGGCAAGTAGGAGGTAGGGATTTGCGTCCACTCAGAGGAGGGAGTTGAAACTTCAGTCCTTGGATTTCTGGATGTGCCTCCCAAGTCAAACTTGTTAAGGGAGAGCAGGAAGGCTGAAGTTGTCTGTGAGACACGTCCAGAGCTGCCAATCACTGCAAAGGCTGAGATGCCTCTGTGCAGAACATGTGCCTTGAGCACTGTGGACACAACTGATTAGGATGGCAGCTTGGAAACAGCATTCTTGACTTCATGATCTTGATTTGTTAAAATCCAATTTAGGGTGCATTTGAGCCTTTACAGCTTGGACTGCATAAACTCCTGCAGTCTAAGCATCAGCTTACTAGAATTCTCTTTATTAGTATTAAATAACATTGACTTCGATGACCCTTGTGGGTCCATTCCAGCTCAGGATATTCTATGATTCTTGAACATGATTTTTGTCTTCTCAGGATTTGCAGTAGTTTAATGGTTTGGGTTTTTTTTTTTTCCAAGAAAGCTAGAATACTATACTGTTCATGTTGTGCCTTCATACTCTGCTTCAAGGATGCTTTGATTGATGAAGTCTGCTTTCTGGATGTTTTTTTTTTCCCTCCTCTGTTTCATAACCAAAACTGTCAGTCCTCTTTTAAGACTTAATAAATAATGAGATCAATCACTACATAGTTGTCAGAAAAACAAGGACAGTGACTGAACTAACCTGGACTGCAGGGGAGGGATGTTTCACATAGTCAAAGAAAAATCATGGGGCTGCTCAGACAAATTGAAGGACTGCAGAAGGGATGTTTGCAAAGGCTAACAGTGGGCTCGAGGGGCTAGTCCTCTGGACAACCTGTATCATCAATAAAAAGGGAGAAACACCTATCCAAACAAAGTGGGTGAAATAGGCTTTGCTCTCACTTGCTTTATCTCTTTCTGGTCAGTGTGTGGGGAACCTTCTGGAAGCCCAACACAGTGTCAAGACTGCCCCTCTTGCTGAGTGCATGGTCTGAATTGTCATGAGTCAGCTACTAGCCCATGGGAGAAGGTGATGGTGGTGAATGCTTCCTTAAGAAAGGATTGGATTTGGGGCTGTGTATTTTACCTGTTCCACAAAGCAGATTCTGCTCCTTTCTTTCTGTCCTGCACCTTTCAGGCTCACAAGTTTAGGGCAGTCTAGAACTGGAGAAATGGTCAGTTAGTAACTGGGACTGTAAATCCATTTTAGTTAAAGTAAATAAAAAATTATAAAGAGGTATTTGTCACTGTGTTTTTAGTCCAGGGCATTCCGTGGCTGCTGCCAGGAGATACCAGTCTGGAGAGGAAAGTTCCACTGCCACAAGTCAAACCTGTCAACTGCAATAAGATAGGCAGTTGTGGTGTCCACACTTGAAGAAAGGTCTTGAAAAACATTTCAAAAATCACCAAGGGTCCATAAAACTCAATGTTACAGTGACAGACATCCAACAGAAGATACAAGTAAAGGTTGAGAGATTGTTTGAGGGTCAGTTCTACTGTTCCTCCAGGTAGGTGACTTTTAGTCCATCAGTAAAAAGGTGCAAGGAACCTTAGTGGTTAGAAGTTGCAACTAGTTCCAAGCAAAAAAGTGCACATTTTTTAATGGCAAAAGGGAGTGCTTTTACCCAGATGAACTGAGTGGGAGAGATTGAAACAGAACAAGAGCCTAAGGAGTTAAAATCCTAACACTCTGCTTTAAGGAATGTAAGACTTATAGAATCAGCTAAGGGAAGGTGGGTGTCTTGCACCAAGGATAAAACTTATGATAAAGATAAAGTACTCTGTCCTGTTTTGATGGAAGACAGCTGAAACAACAACATAAGTAAGGAAGGGAGAGAAAACCAGGAGATAAAGAGGGAACATGAGTCAAGGACCCGGTGTAAATTCACCAAGGAGTCAGCGAAAACGAGAAAGTTGAATAGTTCACCGAGGATGAGGAGAGAAAAAGACCCCTGCCCTGATGAAGAAGACCGGATCTCCCACCAAGGAATTCCCCAAAAGAAAGACTCCACCTTAGACTCCGCCTGATATGAATATTATAATCTGATGATTGCAAATGTATGAATATGCATGTAAAGTGGTGAAGCCCTTCACAGAAACTGTATATATTCCCTGATCTTTGCCAAAATTTTGGAGCTCTTTGTCCAGCGCAAGCTGGGGGTTCCCCAACGTTGTAATAAATACCTTTGCTGTTTAAAGGCTATAAACTCTGTCTTTAACAGTTTTATTGTGCCTTTTTGGGCTTCAAGATCTAGGATTTTTATGAGTGACCCCAGCTGCCTGCTCTGCCATGCTGCTGCTGGTGACTGCTCTTACAAGAGCCTACAGAAGGAGGTGAGGGGCTGTGTCTCAGGTAGTCTAGAGTAAATCTGGTATTTTGAGTCAAGTTAATCTTCACTGGTGACTGAAGCTGCTCTTCCAGGGAAGGGGAAATCGTATCACTCTAAATTACCATGGAAGTGTTTGCCAGAAATGGTGGGTTGTGTTCTCATTGCACTGTAAGAACAACCTGTAATGCCCGGTTGACAATGATCTACCTCTTACTTGGTGAAATAACTCTGATGAAGCAGGCTGGAATGGTTCTCAAAAGCAGGATGTTGAAATTAGCTAACCTCATGGTTTTAACTGGATCCCAGCTCTGAGGTCACTTCTAGCCTGGACCAGGAGTGTGTGTGACACAGAGTACCTGTGCCAGGAGATAGGTAGGTACTGATCTCTTGCGTGATGGATGAACCCTAACACGAGCCAGCCAGGCACCCTGACGGCCAAGGCAACCAACGGCACCTGGCTCTGTGTGGGTGAGAGCGTTGTCAGCTGATGACAGGGTGGACCCTTCCCCTCTGCTCAGCACTGGTGGGGCACTTTTGGAGTGCTGGGACAAGTTCTGGGTTCCCCAGTAGAAGAGAGGCATGAATATACTTAAGTAGGTCCAGTGAAGGGCCATAAAAGTAATGAAATGATTAAGGCATCTGACATACAAGGAGAGGGACTCCTCAATTTGGAGAAGGCTCAGGGGGGTCTCATCAGTGCCCGTAAATACGTGACAGGAGGAGTAAGGCAAAGAGAGTAAAGGCAAAGGAACTGGACTCTTCCCAGTGATGCCCAGTGGCAGGACAACAGGCAATGGTCACAATCTGAAATACAGGAAATTCCATTTAAACATAAGAAAACACTTTTTACAGTGCAGGTGACCAAAGACAAGAAGTTTTTCCAGGGAGGTTGAGAGGTCTTCATCCTTGGAGATACTCAAAACTTGACAGGACACGGTCCTGGACAACCTACTCTGGCTGACCCTGCTTGAGCAGGTGGGGGTTGACCAAGACAATATTCAAAGGTTCCCATGACTTCAGCCATTCTGGGATTCTGTGAGACCAGAATACATATTACTGACAAGGGGTGCTGGAGCTGATGACTCTTGTTCTACTAAGACACTGTATCATTCAAATTCTCATTTATGCAATGTTTTGATTAGGACTTTTACTGTAACATTAGCACCCATCTAGTGTTCATTATGCACTCTTCTTCTGATGGGTTTCCCTTGTCATGTCCTATTGCATTTTAGCACTCAGCCCCAGCTCTAGAAATTTAATTCTGTTTTTGGTTCTTAGGTGCATAGGCCTGCATTTGGGATCACATCTAAATTAACAAAACTGGACAATTTTTTTTATCTCAACAATTGATCAGTCAGACTATATAACAGAACTGTTACCTTTATTGTTTTCCACATAAGCAATTGTGTGCCATACTGCAAATTTTATGTGCAGTAATGCTATGTTTTCATCAAGGGCATTAATAAATGTATTGAAAAAAATCATGCCAAAAAGATCCTTCTGTAAGCTTACAAAACATGCAATCCCTTGGAATGAATACACTTCAGCTGTAGTCTATTTTTATGACCTAGTTGTTAACCAGTTTTAAAAATTAACATTTAACGTTACTTTTATTTTGTTTATAGTTATTTTTTAATGCAAGATTATGTCAGATGTTTGGTAAAGACACTATTTCAATCACAATCGTCATTATTGGTCTAATCCTTAATCTCATTAAAGCAGCATCAAATTTGTTTGATATTCTGGGTTCCTGGCAAACTGTGCCAAGTGACATTAATAAACCTGTAATCCATTAATTCCTTCATTAGTATCCCATAGCAGCGTTTCTATTAGTTTGCTTGATGACACTTACTAGCTAAAGCTGCCTGTAGTTATCCAAGTGATTATATTTCTTGCTGAAAATGCGGGCTCAGTGTTAACTTTTTCTATACCAAGTCTGAAATCCAAATTACCGCGGTGCCATTGCCAAGGGCCCTGACAGCAGAAGAACAGGATTGTCGAGCAGGCCATTTTGCCTTCGGTTTCTTAACCCTTCTCCACCTCCTTAAAGGCGACGGGAGGGTTTTTGTGGCTTCCCCCTCGCTGCCCGCCCCGGAGCGCTGCCGGTGCCAGTCCCGGCGGGGCGGCGGGCGCAGTAGCGCGGCGATGCACTAGATGGGGCTTCAGCACCGGCAGAGGCAGCGAGCTGGCCTTCCTCCTCTGTGCGAGTAAAACCAGCCCTTAAAGGTGGTGGAAGGGTCGGAAACAGCGTCCTTCTTCCTTTGCTCCGATTGCCTCTTTTCACATGAGCTTGCTGGTGGCTGGAGGCATCCATCAGGGATGGAGACTGGAGCCACTATTGTTTAATGTCTATTATCGAGCTGGACAAGGGGCGGAGTTTGTTTGGGCTTTGGGTATATATTTCCTCTCCTGGGGTTTGGCTGCTGGGCCTGGGGCTAGATCCCTCTGCAGGGACCTGCGCAGCCCAGAGTGGCCTCTGGGGATTCGGGGGAGCTCTCTAATGTGCTGTGGAGGGGCTGCAGCCAGGGCAAACCCTTGATATCGGGAGCTGCTTTCAGCTGCATGTCTTGTGCCAAGGGCACTGACCTGCAGATGGGACCTCTCAGCTCATCCACAGGCAGCACTGTGGCTGTGGACCAGCCTGGCGACCACAGGGTCTGGGCTGCCCCCATCACTGCCCCAGCCCAGCCCCGCTGGCTCTCTGCAGGCACTGCAGAGCTGGCCCCAGCCAGTGAGACCCTGCAGGCTCCACTGTCACCCTTGGGGACAGAGCAACCCCAGGAGGTAAGTATGGGCCAGGAGGCAGTTCTCCAGAAAAAACCCTGGGATCCTGGTGGATAACAGGTTGAACATGAGTCAGCGATGTACCCTGGGATCCTCTGTCTGCTGTTACCTGCTGGGAGGGTGTGGGGAAGACTGATCCAGACTCTTCTGTAAGGTGCCACGTGGGATGATGAGAGGCAGCTGAACACACACTGCAATGTGGGGAATTCTGAGCAGATGTTAGGAAAAAATTGTTCACCACAAAGGTGGTCAAATACTGAAGCAGGCTGCCTGGAGAGGTCATGAAGTCTCCAGCCTCAGAGATAAAATCTCAACTGGACATAGCCCTGAGCAGCCCAATCTAGTTGCCCCTACTTTGAGCAGCTTGTCTGACTGATGGCCTCCTGAAGTCGCTTCCAAACTATATTAGTCTGTAATTCTGTGATTCTGAAGTTGTGTTGCTATGTCAAACCAGCAGTGTGACCCAGACTGTGCTGCCTCCCAAAGTGTGCATGGAGATCCTTGGGGAGAGTGCTAGCTGATCCACAAAAGCCATGGCACTGGCTGCTGTCACAATTTGACAGGGCAGGAGACAGATTTTCGGTGTTTGGAATGGTTTAAGTAAGTAATAACAGCTTCCTAAAACATAAATTTGGAAAATAAAAATACCTCGCTATTTCGTGCAGATGTTGTTAGCTTGTCAATTCCAATAATTTCATTTATGGCAATAGTTTCAAATGTGAAATCCTGATTTGTCTCAGGCTGCATTCTGGACAGGGATCATTGGTGGCTTGTGCACACCAGTATAACTATACACAAATATCTTTTCCTTAGCAGAGATATTTCATTTGTAGTTTTGTAGATTGAACCCCCTTTTTGAAACTGAAAGCTGAAATGTCAGAACCAAACTAAAGAGTTCTTAACATTTGACTGACTTCCTTTAATAATAAATATTGCTAATTATTAAATCCTTATTCCTGGTTAAGATCCATTCATATCAATATTTATAAAACATGATGACTTTTAGGGTTGCTCAATTTTTTGCATACAGAAGACAGTGTTTACTTCACACATATTTTAAAGCCGGTTTTCTGGAGCAACCTGGAAGTTGAGAGGAAGCTGAGACTCTTGCCTTCACCTTCCAAGTTCACAATGTCATTCCTAGGGGGGGAATATAAGCCAAAGAAACTGAAAATGCCCTGCCATCAGCCTTTCTCTGTTTAATCTATTAGCCACTCAGCTGTATAATGTATTATCTGTCACACAGCAATAAGCAGCTTAGCTCTCTGAGACAATATTAAATATGTTCGGTTTAGCCTAATTCTGCAGCGCTCCATGAGGAGACACCCTGATGTCCACCTGGAGCCCTTAAGAAACCAGTGCAGCCCTGTATAGTGACGAGGATCCTCCTCAATGGCTCATGGCCTTGGAGGAGAATATACTTTCCAACTCTCCAATCCTTCTTTCTTTTTAAGAATTGTTTCTTCAGCTCCTGTGCATGCACTTTAAGAAATGAAATATTCAAGTGAGCCCATGCTCTAGAAAACAAAAATATCCCTGTCACAGATCATCCGGAATTTTAGAGGTTAGAATAGAACTGCCTCGATCTCTTGTTTAACAAGTTCTGCTGCAAAAACACGTTTACTCCTACCTGCGTTTTCCATATTTTAAAATTACATCTATTTAGTATTTTATTAGTAGTTCACTGGAAGTTTGACAATCGCATCTACTCCCCATATTCTCTTTCATTACTTGTAAAATTCATGTCACCTTGCAAAAACCCCTGAAAAATCAGGTTTCTCTTGAGTCTGCTGAAAGGCCTAATGACACTAATACACAGGTGAGGTAGCAGTCTTTGCCTTTTTCTGACACTTCTCAGAGGCTGAAGGAATAAAGACTGTGTAATGACAGATCCTCTCAGCCCCCTCTCCACAGTGGTTCCAACTGTTCCTGGCACAGATGCATGGACTCCTTTGCTGTTCAGGGAGCTCCATCTGCAGCTCAGTGCTCACAAGCTGAATTTTAACCAATGGATATAAATAGATTTGATGGGAATGATGAATGTGATAGTCATCCCTAGACAGTCATTGCCAAGAAAACAGGGATATTATTTAAAAAAAAAAAAAAATCCAAAATGTTTGGCTTTTTCTAAGAGGGAGAATGGGGACAAACTGAGGTGGAAGGATGCAGTTATGGCAGGTGTAGAACTTAAAAATAGTATAAACTTATATTTATGCTGACTAAATATAATAAATACAGAATTGGCTAAAATGCAGGTCTACCAGTGTTGGTGGGTGACCCTGAAGTAAGAATTGGTGAATACTGTTTGTAGTAGGAAAAGTAGAATAAGCACAAGTTTCTGCTATTTTTCCTTGACTTTTCTGTTAATTCTTTGCATATTTTAAAACACAATCACAGTCCTCAGATCATCAGCTTAAAAAAAAAATCTGCTCAGACTTCTGCTTATAAATTCTAAAATTAAATTCTAAAATTACTCTTTTTAGGGTATTGCATGTATTCCTTTCAGTGGGAAATTACATTTGACATTGGAGTTAAATATTATATGAGCTCAAACAAGATGGGCACCAGTGCTGAGAAAACTGAACAGAGTGGTACAATTTCCACAGGATTTAAAATTAACCTCATTGGATGATTGGCTTACATTTCTAATCCGATATATCAGGCTAAATATAGACTTTGAAGACAGTTTCTTTCCATGCAAATAATCACTGCAGGATAAAAATGAGTGAAAATGTAAATTAAGAAAGAAAAATATTAAATTAAATCATAGACAAACCGTCACTTGCTAGAAAATTGACCTGAAGATGCCTGCAAGGGAGAGAATGCAAAAGTGGAAAAAATAGAGAGCAAAATTATTATCTTTGAATATATATTTATAGAGGAAGAGTTTCTGATGCTGTCAGCAATTTCTGTCAAATATCTACTTTTAGAGGCATCACTGCTGACTTTCAAACATTTCATGTTTTATTACTGCATTTTAATCATTAATTATGAATGGTGTCCCTGAATGATCTGCAGGAGCTATGAATCATTCATTATAACTAAAACAATTTTTTTAAACCAGGAAAAGGACAGCAGAACCTTTAGAAAAGAACTAACATTTTAGGAAATGCTACACATCAATACTACAAAAAACTCTAAGGTCACAGAAGGAACCAGAGAGTGGGGAATTGAGAATAAGACTGTAGGTCTTACTCCAATATGCAGATTGGATTTTTTTAATTTTGTTTTCTCCTCAAGTCTCCTAAATTCCTGAAGGATGTAAATATCATAAAATGTATTATGTATGCAGATGCAAGTCGAATTTAGTAAGTCCATACTAATATTTTGTAGATAACAGAGCTGCTTCTGTGCAAGAACCAGCCCTTTGGCACTAAACCAATTTGGAAACAGTCTTTAATTTCCCATAGTAAAGCAAGACATGAATTTCCATGTGACAGATAAAAAATGTTTGCTTCACTGACAAAGGTTGCTATCTCTGTTGGAATTCAGCAAGTTCCAAACATAGGAGAAATAATATAACTCGTTTCACTTGGTTTTATTTATTTGTTAGTGTAACTTGTACCAAGAAGTATAAATAGCCCTGAGTTCCTGGAGAAGCTCACAGCACTGTTTTTGATCAGTCTCACTAGAAATTTACTCTGAATCCTTAAGGAGTTTATTCTTAATACATGAATTCCAGCCTATGAGAGAAACTATCTTCAGCCATGATCTTGGTTATATCCTAGTCCCATAAAAGTCATTCTCAGTGGTTCAATATCTAGATGCAGCTTTCAGACAAAGAGGTGAAACAACACAGGCTTGGAAATGACAGCAACAAGTAGACAGTGTGAAGATACCACATGTAAAGCTGAGTCTGAGTAAAATGGAGATGTCTGTAAGTATGAAAACCGTGACTAACAATTACCTACTGCTTGTCATGCTTAGTGGCTGCATCCCAGTGAGCGACAAAATGGAAAGATCCTAAAAGAAATATCGAAAGAGAGACTGCCTCTCCGAAGTTGCTTTAAAGAAGATATACAAGACATATACTATTCTCTGATTCTCTGTCTGCTACAAACTAGGTTGGCTGCTAAACTCAGAACCAAGCCAGGTTCCTCGGCCTCTAGGCTAGGTGTCTCACCACTGGGTCATGCAGTGGAAGTTTTGTAAGGCCCTTGCCAGTCATTTCCTAAAAAGAATCTAATCTTTGAGTTCGTGATGATTCACAGTTGCTGTCTCCCAGCATGAATCTGCAACCCATTTTGTGGAGCATCCATCTTTCACACAGATAGTCCCATTTATTTCAGTGAGTGCTACTTGTCTGAGTGAGGTCTACTCAATGGGAATAAGGAATGCAGCTATGGGCTTTAGTGATGCAATGGGGAACTGAAATGAGGGAGCTGAACTGGCTCTATGGACATATGAAACAATATTTTTCCCTTCTGTGAAGTCTTCCACAAGGTCTTTGCTGGACCCTTGCTAGTCTTTGACCCACTGATGATGTGAGGAAGGAGGAACCCCTCACACTGGACTCCAGTACAGCCCATTTTGTAGTCCAAAAACTCTGAGAAAGGGTCTGTTTTATGTCCTATTATCTAGATTCCATCAAGAAATGCTGCATCCAATTATGACACCAAAGTATCTACTGTGTGGCATTTAATATTTCTCAGACTTTCCTAAACTGTAGTGATCAACATTATAAAGTTCGTATCAAGCCATAGTTATCTCCCGTTATTTTAAATAGAACTGGTGGGGGTTTTTTTACGCATAGGAAGTAGACTGGACATCACAGATATCTACCCCCTTAGGGTACAGGACGTGGAAATGCAAAACATAATGAACTTTATTCATCAAATCTGAAAGGAATAAATAAATGTTAGCAAATTTTGCAGGATTACTTTACCAAAGAATACACAAAGTGTATATACTTTGGCAGGGAAGTCCATGCTTTGCACAAAAGAGTTTGGGTTGAGACTGGAAAGACAATGCATGGAAGGACAATGATTTTTCTACCCATTGCCTGAGACATTGTATCATTTCTCATTTATTTGGTTGCTGTTTAACCTGGCTTACATTGCCTTCTACATGTTCCTTTGTTCAGTGTATTAGTTAAACAGATTTTATCTATGCTGATCTGCCAGACCAGGCAGCTGGTTTCCACCCAATGCACTCCTGCTCTGAATCCACATCTCTTCTGTTTCTGCACAGGCAGTAGAGGGTCCTCTCTGTTAAAACTGGCCCGTGAATCGCAACAACTTCCCATGTAGGGCAATATGGCCCTGTCTGCAGCACATCCCTAATCATTGCTGCCACATTTTCCTCTTCTTTCTTCTCCCTCCACCAGCTTCAGCTCAAACTTACTAGTCCCTTCTCCAGCTTGGGTCATGCCCTCTCCAGTTTGGGTAACAAGACCCATGTGGTTTCCCCACTCTTTTGTTCTTCTTGGTCCCTGACCATGAAACATGCAATGCCATCAGGGCAGGACTCCCCTGGCCTAGAAGAATGCCAGTAGGTTGGCTGCAGCTGCTTTTATGGAGCTGAATTCATGCCATTTATGCATCCTGTCTGTGGGGAGAGTCTCTGTCAGTTGCACGTGAACTTCTGCAGAAAGATGGGCTACACCTGTGACAGGGCAGGTGCGTCCACGCTGCCACCTTTGGCCTCTGAGCTGAGGATTAAGGGTGGGCCAAAGACTCTCTCCTGCTGGTTCCTAAAGGTCATCTGAAACCTGTGACCAAGTACAGTCTTGGGTCCCCTCAATGTGAACATGGCCCCCATTTGTGGTCTTGAACCCATACTTGAAATGAGTGCACACATAATCTTTATCCTCAAATTTGTGTCAGCTTTCCAAGTTTGAGATGTTTCCCCACCTCTCTGTTCTGTGAAACATCTAAAAAACTCCTAACTATAAAAATGTTAACTATTCTTAGTTCATTTAGTGCATACACTTTGGGAAAGTTGCCAATATTCATGTACTCAGCTGCTTCTTATTCTCCACAAGTTTACTTGCTCTCTGTCCTTGTATACGTAAATATTACTGCAGACCCAATTCTCCTGCATCCTGCAAGAAATGAATCTTCTAAAGTGCCTTGTCAGAGCAGAACTGGTCAGACACGGAAAACCAGCTGGAAAACGGCCAAAATGAATGTGGTGGTAGGTTGTTTTTCCAAGGGCTTGGCAGAAGGTCCCTCCCAGAAAGAGCTGGCAGGAATGTGATGCTCTATGGCTGCTCCCTGAGTGCACTTCACATCTTGAGTGCTCACTAATTCAGGTTTCATTGGAACTGCAGATGGGGAAATGGGATTTGTGGGGGGTTCCATGCATCTGCAGTAATGAAGATTACTAAAGGTTGTTCAAATTAGCAGAAATAAGGACGTAAGCCTACTGAATCAGCCATTGTTGAGCCTGATTTGTTTACAGTATCTTGGACCGAAAGAGTAGGCAGGGTAGAAGGCTGGACACTGAATGAAACCTGCCTGAGTTCTTGCCCCTCAGTTAGAGCCACCATCTTCAGCAATGGTGAGATCTTTAAAGACACAAGTAGAAAATGAACTCTGGAACTTCTTATAAAATGTAGCTGTAAGTTTAAGGAATGATGACTGATTTAATACAGAACATGAAGGATGTATTAATCTCCAGGTTCAGTTATTGCACGTCAGATGACTGAGCTATATCAGATGATGAATTTCACATGAAAATGTTTTTCTTTTCAAAGGTCCTTAGTATTAGGAATTCATGGAGGGAATCAAATCAACCATAGATACTAAAACCAGTCATGCTTCAACTGAAGAGCAGCAGACTAAAGGGCAGCAGCTGAGAAGAAGGGACTCATACAGCTTTGGAATTATCTAGGTATATTTAGATTTAAATGGCTTACTCAGCTCTCTGTGGATTTTTTATTTTTTATTTTTTCTAATTTGTTTGGGTTTATTTTTTTCAGTTAGTTATAAAGAGACGGTACAGAAATCATTCTGAAATCAAGAACAGTGGTACCTTTCTGCTTTCCTCAACACGCC
Organism: Oxyruncus cristatus; assembly: GCA_013399855.1. Classification (NCBI taxonomy): domain Eukaryota; kingdom Metazoa; phylum Chordata; class Aves; order Passeriformes; family Cotingidae; genus Oxyruncus; species Oxyruncus cristatus. The sequence continues at coordinate 1,219,996 of VXAY01001109.1, read as the reverse complement.
ACAAATTTGTGAATGCGAGTGTCAAAATCTTTCTCCAGCTCTGCCTCTTTCCAAGAGCCTGCTTTAACACGTGTGCTTTGTAGTAGCTTCAGAGTAATTCAAGTCAAAAGAGAAAAAGCTCTGTCTTAGGACATTATCTTTAAAATCTGACTGCGGGGAAAGCTGAGAAATGCTCTTAATGTAAACCTCTGGCCACAGTGAAGGTTCTGGAAAAACAGTCTTGTGTGAGTCTGAGCTTGTTATTGAGAGATGTTGGTGAGTAATAAAATATCCTAAGCATTTTTGCAAGGGATAGGGTGATCTTGACTAGGGGCTGCCTATTGTGAATGTAGAGCAGGACTCATAATAGCATGTACAGCACATGGCTGCAGGCATTAAAGCACAACTGCGAAAATGTACCTTGGAGGTTCCTTTGGGATTAAAATGCTACCTTAAAAATACAGTGGCTTCTAGGATGTATGCAGAGAATAGGGCTCCAAACAGCATTATTTCATATGCATTCAAGCTGTGTCTAGCCAAGACTTTTATAGGCTATCAGCCACCACGCCGAGTGCCATTACGCAGCAAGTGGAACAGTCCTGTACTTACATTACATTACTTTGGCCATTCTGCATGTTTTAGAGCCTTTAAGTTATCTTTCTCTTGGGTTCTGCAGTGTGAGAGCAGCTGATGATATTCTGTAGCTCTGTTGAGGCCGGAGCACTATGTTTTCTCTGCTCTTTTCTGCTCCCTACCATGACAGTCACATTTCTACCAAGGAAGATTGCTCAGAACCATCAGAGCTTTTAATGAAACTCTGAAGCTGTAATTTTCAACATGTTTTGATACTTATAATTTTTAAAAAGTGATAAAGCATCATTTAGAAATTTCAAGTATGTGGATTGTTGCAGAATCTATGTGATTTTACTACTTCTTAGCAACATTTCACAGAAGTAACTGATGGGTATCAACAAACAAAGACCAGAAAACTTCTCAGACAGACTGTTCCTTTCAGGTGAGAAATGAAGCCATCTCAAGCACTTCTTCAGTCCTGAACATAATATTCTGTTTCTCCCATATTTTTCTCATATCCCTGTTGTATCTTACTATACAATTCATCTTTTATCACAATTAGAATGTTCTTTGTCCAAAGTTGTACTTTTATACTTCTGTTTTCATACACTCTTGATTTTGTGTGTACTTTGTTACCTTAGCAGCAGTAAAGTTCTGTTTAATCTTCCATGAAGATCTGGCATAACAATGAATCATTCTCACCGCGAAATCTTTAGAAACTACCCCCTGCCCCTTCTGTAAACACTGGAAACTGCTCATAAATCATTTTAGCAATGTTTTTAATTTATTACATTTCCTCTACTTAACTAAATGTTTGTACCATTGCCTTCAAGCCTCTAGAACTGTACAATAGAAATGGAGTTAAAAGTATGGCCTTTAAATAAATGGCCTCAGGACATTTACCGGCAGCAGCTGCAGGACAGAGCACGATGTCCAGTCTTAACCTGTACACCACCTGAAAGTGCAGAATGTCACGTGATGATGTCTGATTGGTTTTACCCTCCACAGAGTAATAGTTCCCTGCTTAGGAGCCATGTAAACTAAGAGGCTGCTCTACAAGCTTTAAAATCTTCAACTGCTCAGTGTAATGTTTCTTTTCCCTAACTTTCTGGATTACTTCCACGATGAGTTAGCATCTTGATGTGTATGGATACACTAGCAAAAGAGATAAATGAGAATGCTGTCTGGATTTTCAGTGCCTGTGTTGCATCCAAGTTGATACCAAGAAGTTAGAAGTGCAAAATTTTTAGCCCAAAATTTTATAAATTTACTTATAAAAATTGAGAACTACAAGAAAATTCATTGAAATACAGATTTGTTCAAAATCTGCTTCAAAGGATGTTTGAAAGGACACTAATTAAGTTGTTGCATTTGTTGTCAAGTGGTTGAATGCAGGCAGGAAGCCCCCTGGTGTCTCTAAACATGTGGAATAAGGATGCTGAAGCTTTGGCTAAAGCTGTGTCAAGTGTGGTGGATGGAAGACCTCCACGAGCTCTCACACTTTAGCTCAATTTGAGTCTATCAACTCTGGCCATGAGTTTAGCTGCTTAGACTCTGTTTTGAAATTCAAACTGCAGGAGCCTCCCAACCTAAGGACTACAGGAGCAAAAGGGAGAACCTAAGAACAAAAATAAAAATGTACATTGTCTTGGCTGGCTAGAGATCACTTTGGGACATTTGAAATGGAATAGTGGGTCTGGATTCTTCTAACAGGTGATAGTTTTACCTTTCCAACTGCCTCATTTTTCCCCCATAGCTTTTTGTGAATTTATGCAGCTCTGAAACACTTTCAAGTGAACTGAAATGAAAGTTGGTTTTTTTTTCCAGATGGGAAAGGAGACTAAATCTGTGGCTTTTGAAGGTTACAAAGTAGAGGATCCTTAAAAGGAGAGGAAAAAACCTTTAAAATACCTTAGTTACAGTTTTTACAGTCCCATTAGAATTCTTAATTTTTTTTACTCACAGTTTCTGCTTTTTCCAGTTAGTGTCATTGCCACATGGTTTCTCTAGGCTATTGGTTATGTGTCAAGGCTCTCTCTGAGAGGTAGGAGCATCCTCTTCTTCTATTTACTGAGAGATAAAGATGTTCAGTAGCTTTCAGAATCAGACTTGCTATCATTTTTTCCTTCCCCCCCCACTGTATTTAAGAAATATATTAGAAAGCAGGAGTTATTAATATTACAGTGCAATGCTACATATCAGTGCTGTGAGTGAATCACAGACAACCAGCTGCAGTGAGTTGCCCTGATTCTATTTGTTTCATAAAATATGGCCAAAATAGAATATTAAAACCAATATTTTCTAGTAGTGTGTAAACAGAGAAATAAGTGGGAAGTAACCACCTCCATCTTTTAAATAAAACTTAGAGAAACACAGGAAAAGATGTCAGAAATAATCCTGCAGTGTGAAGGAAATTCACTGCGTAAGGTAATGGAAATTTTCCAGCAAATTCCTGTAATTACACACCTATCACAGAATTTTAAAAAACCTGCTTAGTGTTACCTTACAAACATAAAGAAAAGTTTGTCTCCTTTGCTCCTTTTGCTGAGCAGTCAGCAGCAATTAAGCAGTAAACACTTGTTGGTTGCTGGTTGGTGGTTCCCACAGTAAAAGTTATGCTCAAGTGAAGACAGGAACACCCAAGCCAGAAAATCTTAACCTTTGTACTTATGCATACTCTGATGACGTTTACTCTTTTTTTCAACAAGCACTCTCACAAAAACGAAGTAATGCCTAGCTATAAATCTTTGCAGGATTGGTACTTGAATTCACATTTTAGGATTGGATTTTATATTGCTGACATTAAGCTCCACTCCAGAGGACAGTGCAGTCAGTGGAAAGCTTCCCAATGACTTCCACAAGATAAATCAAGCTCCAAGTGAGCACTGAGCATTTTATGGCTCTTGCTAGGTCCCTCCCTCAAGACCTGAGGGATTTCAAAACAAATGATCAATATTAAAATGTAAAGAAAGTTTTAAGGACGTATTTAGCAGCAAGTCAAGGTCTGTGTTTAGTCTGGACAGTGGAAGATCACCGAGGGTGGTGGGAATGCAAAGATGTGAAGGAGGCTGACACCATGCACTTCAGCATTGGGGTGAAACGGTGGAAAGGGAGAGTTCAGTCAAAGGAAATGAGTAACCATCTGGCTGCATGTAGAGAAGTAAGAAGATGAGGGTTACAACTGTAGTAACGTGTAAGGCTGACAGCTATGTGGTTCTTAGACTTTAAATAAAGACAGGCTGTGTCCTCACAGACCCAAAAGCTGATGAGGACTGTAGGGATTCCCCTTGGTCCCTTGCAGATGAGCTGACTGATGAAGGGTTATTTGGGGTTATCTGCTTATCCCGTTGATTAATAACATCTGTTCCACAGCTGACAATATTGGGAATTGTACATCTATACGAGAGAATGAAAACGGGCAGCACTGTTTAACTCCTTTGGGATGTATAGCGTAGGACAGCTCTCTTGCCCAGTGGCCTACCCACCTCGCGTGGTCCCTCTAGCTTGCCTCGACAGGGATGCCCAGAACGGCTTCATTTTCCACCCCTTTGCTGCAGTAAGCGGCGGCCAGCGGGGCCAGACGCGGCCCCGGCGGAGCAGAGCTGGCAGCTCCGCACGGGGCAGGAGGAGCAGGAGCAGCCTGAGCCGAGAGCGAGGAGCAGCCCTCTTCGCGGGGTGGGTCAATTGCACCCGTTGTTCACCTCGACCTGCGGGCAGCGCACCCGGAGCGCGGCGCAAGCCCCTCTCAGCCCCCCAAAGGCGCCGGTGGCACGGGGCAGCCCCGGGCGCTGGGCACGGCAGCTGGGGGCGGGCAGGCTGCCTCCCACCTCCGTCCTGCGGCTGTCCTCGCCCGGGCAGGACTACAGCGCCCGTCGATCCCTGCGCGCCGCCCCCCCATCCCCGCCTCTCGCCGCTATCGCCTGCCTGCTGCCAGCCGGGAGCCGGACCCGGCTCACCGAGAGGGGCTGCGGCCGCCGGGCAGGGCAGGGCAGGGCAGGGCGGGGGTGCTGCGGGCGGTGGCCGCCCTCGGGGGCGGTGGCGGGGCGGAGCCGGGCGGCCCCGGCGCCGTCCGTGCGGGGGAGCGACTCCCGCAGCCTCGCTGCCCAGTCCCGTCCGCTCCCGCCGCCGCGGCTCATGAGGTGAAGATGGTGATCCGCGTCTTCGTCGCCTCCTCCTCGGGCTCGGTGGCGGTGAGTAGGGGCGAGCGGCGGGGAGGAGGGAAGGAGGGAGGGAGAGCAGAAGAGGAGCGGGGCCGCCGCAGGCAGAGCTCAGCCTGCGGGGCCGGTGCTGCGCGGGGCTGGAGCCGCCGCTCGCCAGCCCCGCCGCTGCCGAGCCTGCCCTCGGCTCCAAGTCTGCCCTCTGCTCCCAGCCTTCGTCCCGCACGCCGGCACGGACCCGAGATCCGAGAGTGCGTCCGCGGGCTGTCCTGGAGCGCCGGGCTGAATTCGCCGGGGTTTCCCTCGCCGCTGGGGAGGGAAAGGATAGCTATCGCCCGCAAGGCTGCCAGAGCTTAACTAGTTCGTAAATTGACTTTGGCAAACCAAGCACCCCGAAACCCCTTTGTAGGGGGCAAACCTTGTGTGTGTTTAAAGGGTCTTAGAGGTGATTAAACACGGAAAAACTTGCCCGCTTGGGAGGCGGTCAGCAGGGGAGAGCGCCCCGAGGGGCGCCGACCCTGGGCAGGTATGGTGACTCGGTGCCTGCACTGCTGCAGGATGGACAAATAAATACAAGGAGAGCCCAGGGACAGGCTTCAGGCCACCAACACCTCTCTGCATTAAGAAATACTCTGGAAAAGGTACAGTTCCTTTCAAACTCGCTTTTGAAAGACATCACTGTGTTTGCTGTTCGGTTGAAACTCATATAGCATTCTGTTTTTGAGTTGATTATGCATGCATGTGACCTATGAATTTCCGTACTTTCATATAAAGTGGCAGTTTTCCACTAAGGAAATCTGGGTGTAAGTGTTCTACTAAATTTGTTCTTTAATGACAAACATCAGAAGGATTTAAATATAATTGATATTCCTTATGCTTCAGCAGGGAGGGCAATGGCATTTTTTGCATTGCAGAAGGATGTAGCACTGAATTTTCTCACCTGAAGGTTAATTGTGTGTTCACTTTCTCCAGCCTTTTACTGTGGAGTACTAGTTTTCAGTTCAGTGGCATGATGACAGATATGTGTTCTGATATGTTTTGGCATGAAGTGTTCAAAATGCTTAGTGGCTGCATTAGAGCTAATAAAAACTAATTATCCATTTGAGTAGCCAACTGAGTAAACAGAGTGTCTTCAATACTCTGTAACCCAGGTCCATCAAGCATGCGTAAGAGAAACATCTTTCCCACATGGGCAGTTGTTTCACACTGTGGTAGCTTAGTATTGCTAGGTTTAGTTTCTGTTTCATGCCTCATAGGTTGAACAATAATGCGTAGGTTTGTATTTTGTTTTTGTTGAAGCGGTAGAAAAGGGCCACATAGTTAGCTCACCTGCATCTCCAGTCTGCAAGGAGGTTATTGATAGGGGTTTTTGGTTCTGCTCTCTCCTTACCCTGTCTGTCTGCAAGGTACATATTCTGTTATCAGCAGCAATATAACCCTCTTAACTATCTATTAACCCAACAAACCAAATCTGAATTTGACAAGCAGCTTAATTTGCACATTAGTTCACTTGCTGACTTTTTTCTGGGTTGGACAATAAGAAAATTACACGTAATATGGGTAACAGTTTGCGTGCTGGTGATAGTGAACTGTCTTCATCTAGACAGCAGTACATCTGAGTAGAGCTTAGCTAGAGAAGAACAGATCATTTAGTGATTGAAGGTGCTGTTATACAGGACAAGAGCTGTGACATTTCTGTCAATTTTTCTTCATCTGTGTTATCGCAGCATTCAAGAGCTTTCATTACGGGCTAGGTTCCTGCTGTTCTCAGTGTCATATCATGGATGCTTTTTTTCTGTGGGCTTTGCAGGGGGTGTCTATAGATCCTGGCTAAGCAATAGAAGAAAATGAAAAAGAAAAAACTAATATTAGCTGGTTATGTGGGAATCTGCATCGTGAGAAAAAGGCGGTTACTGTATTGCATGTCTCTAAACATGGAAGTTTTAAACTTATTTTCATTCTCCTAGAACTAAACTTCAGTATAAGGAAACAAAAAAATGTTTGAGTCATCTAATTCCTTGTCATCTCCTCCAGCCTTCAGCATGACTACATCAGCTATTTTTTGGGATCCTGTGCAATTGATGAGACAGGATGATTTCCCTGTCTAGAGAAATGAGTATCCCTTATTGATCCTACTCTGTCTCCTGCTAAAAATGGTGTCAGAATCCATGGTTTAATTTCTACTGGTAGGTGTTGACCTACCAGTGAGTCAAATTGTAATCTAGCTGCTAGTGAGAGTGGATGTTGCTCAGATTAGTATCTGACATGCTGTAATTGACCAAAAAACATCTATATGTAATACTGGCTGATAAACAAAAAGCAATGTTATTGTGACACAGTTCACTTTCCTAATCTCACTAGACATACTTTGTTAAATTACTCTTTGTTTTAAAATAAAAAGTCCATGTAGACTCTAGGGTAAGCTTTTGTTTTGGCAAATACAGTGAGATAAACTCTTTGTGTTTAACTCCTTTTGAAATCTTCAGATTTCAAATGAGGTCAAATGATAGGCATTTGGCGGAAATATTCCTGAGAAATATACTGGCTATGTAGTATATAACCAGGCTTCAGTTTGCGTAAATATAACTTCCTCTGGAAACTACTAAAATATTTATTGATCTCAATACTTAGTGTAATTTCTTTTGTGAGAAAGAAGATAAAAATATGCATAAGTCTAAGAGATAAGTGCACACGGTGTTTCGAGGGGTCATTCAGAAGAACGAGAAAAGGAAATAATTGGAGCAGATGAGAAAGAGCCAAGAATAACATGAATTTTCCCTTCATTTCATCTTGGAGTTCTCCCTCCAACATCTTCCAAACATCTGAAGGTTCTTAGACCCCCAAGAGGGTAATGGTAATAACTGGGGGGTTTTGTGTTTTTGTTTCATTTTGGTTTTTTTTAAATAGAACTTGTCAATATAAACTCCTCATGAGCTTAAAGTAGCTTACAGAGGCCAAAACCTAGTTGTTGCTTGAGTGGAAACATTGATTTTCAGTGTTTAGGGAAGCTGGACTGTGGGTTTAGCCTGTAGGGATGCTGTAGACAAGCTTCTGGGACCTTCTTGTGAGAGGAGAGGAGAGAGGCATTGTGGTCGTGTGTGTGTACATTTCTGAATAACCTCGTGTTGTTTGAAGCATCCATTAGGCAGATCCGATTGAATCACAATGTGAAGCCTCTCAATAGGCAGGCAGGCATGTTTCCACAAGCCTTACTGTCTCCTGCTTTTACTGACCTGAATTTCTACTTGTGTTGGTAAGCTGTGTCTTGAATTCCAAGCACTTCTTTGTAGGGCTGGGGAGACAGGCTTTGCTACTCCTCCCTGATAAGGACGTTCAGTTTTCTTTTGTGCTTAGGAGAAAGGTTATTTTTAAAGTAGCCTTTGCTTTTCTCCCTCAAGAGAGCTTCACTGTTTTCAGGAAACGTCCGTGTTTTTCACCAAATCATTCCTAGGTGACTGTAATTTTATCTGTTTCACTTTTCTGAGTCTATCAATAAAAATTTACATTTGTGCTACCATACTATGTATTGACTCGTAGTTAAACGGTTTTCGGCGTTTTAAAGCAGCTCTACCTTTGTCAGGAAGCTGGTAGCATGAGCTAAGTAACTCTGTGTCTGGAATTCCTACGATTATCTAGAAATATCAAACCAGAGAAGGCTTCAGTCTTCCAGTCAGAGGACTGAGGATCATGTGAGGGGAATATCGTTGAAGAGCTTTCAAATAATGGAGAAACTTCAAACAAATGCCTCACTTATACTTTCTCCTTTGTGGTATTTATTTATTGAAACTTCACCTGTTAAGCTGGACAGATAATATAGGGAAGTTAGTGGAATAATGACACACCACATTCTCCATGAAAGCATGTTTAGAGGGACAGGAGGGTTTTGGAAGGAACAGCAACAACTTGAAAAGAGTAGACTTTTTTGAATGACCAAAACTTGGACTTTGACTCTTGCTACTGAAGAGAATTATGGATTTTTTTACTAGGAAGCTTGATAAGTACAGTTATAGTTAAATTGTTTCTACAGCAAATATTGCGTTTATGAGACTAAAGCTTGGGTTTTGTTTAAGCATATTATGGAGGTCAAACGAGTGGGATTTTTTGTTTCCTGGAATGATTTTAAATCACATTATAAAACATTGGAATGTCAGAATAATTACAGTCGTATTTGTTTGGTTCACATGTTGTTGGGTAATGTAATGAAGACAAATACAGTGCTAGCATTCTTAAGGCTGAGCTGGTCTCCTGTCAATGGTGAATTTCAACTCCACCCATGTTTGTACAAAGTCATTGTACTTCAGTATTTCTCGTAGCACTTCTCAGGAATATTGTGCATCTCATTGAGTGATGTGGAATAAGTTCATTTATAATATGTCACTTTTAGAATATCCACCATCTGACTTTTTGTGGTTTTGTTTGCTTCTCTGAACCCCAAAAGCACAACAGTCAAAACTGAAAGTGATTTGATTGAGTGATAAGTGCCTTTTGTGAAAACAGTTAGATATGATGGTCATTTGGAGGAATTTACAGCTTGTTGCATATGATTTACAAAAGTTCAACTACCTATAATATAAAATAATAATCTTTGCAAATTATAAACATTATCATGATTTTTTTAAGTTTATAATTTAGTAAAATCAGAGGAGCAGGAAAGTTAGCTTTTCAGAAAAGAGATAATCTTTACACTTAGAAGTGATCCTGCAATATTTACTTGGGAAGTAGCAGTAAATTCTTAACCACAGAATTGTCTACTGTGTCAGCATGCTGAGGGTACAGCTGTTGGATTGGATCTTTAAAGCCTGATTTATGAATCCCACATGAACATTGTACTTTATCACTTCACTTGGTCAAGATGGTGCTTTTGGTTGTGCACCTTTTGGTTGTGCTGTAACCACAGAAGTTATACTGGAAGAAAAAAGTTGGATCCTTGCCCAGTCACTGGACACATCATGTTTATGCTATGTCTTGGACATTAGCAATTAAATCAGGCCCATAGGAGAGATCTGGGGACGTTCTGGATCTAGTCCCTTTGACTGAAAAAATTAGTTCCCTCATCCTTCCTCAAGTTTCTTATTGTCAGGTCAGGTGGCTGGCTTCCTCTTTGCTGGCTTCTGTCCATCCTATTTTGCAGGGCTGTGGTAGAGGGGACCTGAGAGCCTCACTCATGACTCTGAATTCTGCGAGGCAGGGAGGTCAGTGCTGAAGGCTTTAGCTGGTTTTCACCTTAAGGACTGACTGTCTGTGGATCTAGGTTTCAAGTCTGTATTCCAAATAAGTCTAAATTCTAGTTAATTCTCCTGCCTTGTGGTAGAGAGAACTGTGAGCCTCTGAACAGCAGTTCAGATAGCTCAAGGAATGTGTTCAGGAGGGAGCCAAATGAGAACCCTAGTCACAAGCATGCAGGTGGAATTTGTGTATGTTATTCAGTACCTAACAGTTGCACCATTCTTGTATGCTCTAGTGCTTTTCAAATATTTACATTTCCTCTTGGCAGATAAAGTATGTCAGAAATAATGCTACCTTGAAGAACATGCTGTGGGATACACAGTGTTGTGGGCAGTAGGACAGTTGCTGACCTTTGATTACAGTTGTAGCTGTAATAAAATTTCAAAGGAGGTGTTGTTCTGACTGGGTTTAAGAAAACTCTTCCCCTTTGTTTTCCTGTAGAGTACAGCAGTGTCAAAGTGCAAGTCCCCAAATGGGCATACTTCACTGATGGTGACCTGTTCTCTTTAATCTTCCACCCATATTTTCAAAGCCTAGAAATTCTTTTTCCTTACCCTGGTCATAGTGTCAGTGATCACTGGATGTCACATATAGCTGAATTTGAATATATTAATGAAAAAGAATATTGAAGTAATGACTAACTTGTATGCAATTTATTAGTACAAATTACTTTTGAAATGCTTTTATTTTCCATGTTGTTTTGTGAAATGGAAATTAATGTGGGCACACAACTTGTCTAGAGAAGGAAAGGCAGGGATTGAAATATTGCAGTTCTTTGGTTGTCCCCATTTTGTTGTCTGACACTAGTACACCAACATATAAACTATCACATTTACAGTTGTCATTGTCACATTTTTCTCTGCCAACCTTGCTCCTGCAGAGAAAAACTCCAGCTGAGGCGTGAGGCTGGTGGCTTCCATGCTGGAACACTTTGGGTCACTGCACCTGCTCATTTTAGTGCTGCTGAATTGAAGGTCCTGGTAGCAGCAACTTTAATCTGGTGAATTCCAAAGAAAGCAGCATGTTTTCCATATGCAGCGTACTGCATGCTAAATGTCTGGTTTCTTGTCACTACAAGGGTAGCTTAGCCAAGGGAGCTGAATTTCACTACATTTTAGCATCACAGAACTGCTTTCCCAAAATTTGTTCAGCTATTCTTCTGTAAACCTAGGTCAGATAATCATTTGCTCTCTAGACTTTTTTTTTCCCCCTAAAAGTATTATTTGGGCAAGATACACTAAGCACTAGAGGTTTGAGTGGTGGTTTTTTTTGTTTGTTTTTTTGTTTTTCTTTTTTTGAGCTAAGTATCTATGTAAAAAGAGATATTAAAAAAGATACTAAATTAAAGTCATTGCTGGACTAATGTGAGTCCTGTGATCTGCAGTCATTTAGTAGGCTGTGGTGTTTAGTGTAGTAATTTCATGTAACGTGATCCAAAGGTTGTTGAAATTAGTGAAAACATCTTCATTGACTGACTGGGCTTTTGTTCAAGCTGGATGACTTCCATGCTTGTCATTAAACCCAAATGGTGTCACATGTGTATGAAAAGTTCAGGACTTTATTAATGTGTTGTTCTGAATTTTTTTTTCATGCCTGTAAGAGATAAAATGCTGCTGGCTCCCACTTGGAATTGCTCAAGTATGTCTGCAACATTACATGTCCTCATTAGCAGTAGGGAGGCATGAACCTCAGGATATAATCTACCTAAAATGAAAGAACTGGCTTGTTGGTAAAAGGGTTGTATTGGACTCCTAAGCCTCTGTCCTTGGGCAAACCGTAGCAACGGAGTACCAGTTACGTGTTTTACAGTCCACGTTCTAGGCAAGAGAGCTGAATTTCCTGAATCTCCACCTTCTGGTGGACAGTAAGGCTAGAAACAATTAATTAGGTCCTACAAAGTTAGGTCTCTCTTTTATAACTGAATACTTCCCTGTTTTTAAGGTTTAAGGATATAAAGGGAAAATCCAAGAAAAGTGGAAGTTTACTAGTTATACTTACCTGATAGTGCCAAAGCCCAGCAAAGCTTGCCAGTGCAATGGGACAGTATTTATTAAGAATAAATTACCTTTCTTAGTACTTGTAAGAGCTTGAAAAAAATCCTATATTTTAACGGATACATTGAATATTCTGGTTCTAATGGGCTTGCTAAAAATGAAGTATACTGCTGGGTAAGTCCATTTCACTTGCTATATGAATGCTTTTGGTTTTAATTTAAATACAAGCAAAACTTAAGTCTATAATTCAACATGTTTCAGTTGACCACTGTCAGATTCTTTCTGGTACTCTTCTGTACTATCCATTTCCCAGTGTTATTATTTCAGACAGTTTATACTTCTGTTTATCCAATGAGGGAAATGTAGAAGAAGTTATCAGTTTTGGTAAAATAGTCAGCATTTAAGGAAGTTCTTCATCGTGAAAAATCATTATCACCTTTGTCTTTAGCAATTTGAGTGGAACTTGAAGATGAAGAATTGTCACTTAACTGGTAACCCACAGTGTATCTCATTACTGTCAAGTACACAAAGGGCAACAGCTTCCTCAGCTGCAGCCTCAAGTGTTGGTCCCCTAAGGGAAATGCTGCTATCTTTGTTTTGCTTAAAGTGTGTAAGCTTGCTTTATACAATTCCAGAAATGCTGTATTTTGTATAATCTATTCGTAGTTGAAATCTACTGTGTCCAAAACTGTGATCACATTCCAGTATGTCAGTGTTTTTTAACAGCTTAATTTTTAAATACGTTTTACAGGAGATAGTTAACATTTTGCAAGTCCCTTCAGTTGGTAAATTTCCTTCCTGACAAGGTGAAGGGAAATGCAGAGGCAGTGGTAGTGTTTTTTACCTGTGGCTGTCAATGGAAACAGTCCTCAATTAACTGCAAAAGTTCAAAAAGCTTCTGAATTACGAAGTAGCCTTGAGATTGTTTCTGTAATCGTCTCTCCCGGGGTTGGTATGTTGTTTGGTCGGCACCCACTAGGTGTCAAATGGCGTCAATTCAGAAACTTCAGTCACTGTTGACTGTTATTTCTGAAAACATCAAATTTTAGTGTGACTCATGCAGGTGAGCAAAGTGTGACCTGATCTTTCAAGAAATGAAGTTGCTGGTGACTGGGCGGAAGGGGTGACTTGAGATATAAACATTGTACAGGCAATTAATTTAACGTAGTTTGTCTCATAGCAAGAGAGCACGCACACAAAGGTTCCTTTCTTTTCTTGCATGGGCTTTAGACCTCTATCTGTGAAGTATTTTGGGGGTGAAATCTTTTAATTTTTTTGTTCAAAGCTATGGCCGTCCTTCCGTTCAGGTGTGCTGCTTTACTGTAAGAGATATTTCTCACCATTCTGAAGGGGCTGAGTCTAAAATGTGTGGATATACTTCTTTTGGGATGAAAACAGCTATAGTGATGAGGAAGCTTCTCAAAACCAAGTTATTTCTATCTCATTAGTGGGGGAAGAGAAAAACAATTTGATTTTACATCAGTAAACAAGCTTATTTAGTCTAGATTTAATATTGTACTTCACTATAAAGTAATTGAATTTGGCACAGACAAAAGGGATTAACTGTCTTGCTACCTGATTTACGAAGAGAAGCTCTTAGGAGGTGCAGGTTGTTCAGTGAGTCATGTGAATCATCACAGCATGCCCTTCTGTTGCTGCCCATCTCCCTTGTGTAGGACAGACCTTGCCTTCACACTTAAGAGTTCCAGGATTTGTTTTGCTGTTCTATCTCTGGATAACTAATCCCCACCATTCCTACTAAGACAATGTGGGAAAACAAAATATTTCTCATTTTACTGCAAGGAATAAACTTGCAGAAGTTAACGCCTGGGAGTGACCTTTGTATATGTATTAATCTGCGTTTTGTTTGAATATGCTTATGTAGAAATTTACTTTTGCATACACACATATGTATGGAGAGACATCCATATATATATATGGAGATAAATATATATGGTTATGTATATATGTAGAGGGTATGTTGTGTCTGTTTATATCTGTGTATATGTGTGCATGTAAGTATGTTTCTTTACCTTGGAATCACCGATAGATACTAACTATCACTTGGTAAAAAGCAAACCACTGATTTTTGCATCTCCAGAAGAGAAATAAAGTTCTGGTGCGTTGGTTGCTTGAGATATGTCAGCATCTGTCAGGGCCGTGTCAAAAGTGCCTGGTACCTTTATTTGACTGTCTGGACCTTCTGGAATTGTGATTGTGAATATCTGGCTTCTGTTGTAAGCTGGAGTGCTGAAATCGTGGTGCTTGCTCAGCTATCTCTGTTATTCCACGTGTCTGGCCTATACTTAAAAGCTTTACTTCTGTAACTTATTTCAGATAATGACGTGTTTACAACATATCAAAATAGTTATACCAGTGTAAGATACCCACCAATATAATTGTGATGGCTAGTGGGGACATGCAGTAGCATACATATTTCCCTTCCTACCTAGGAAAAAGGTAACATGGGTGTAAACAATGTTTTGGGGATTTTTACCTGACAGCTCACACAGGGCTAGTGGAGACAATTGAAGACCATAGTGTTGATAACTTCGAAGTTGCTCTTCTACCTGTTGCAGAGCTCCAGGAAAGAACTCATGCCTGCAGTGTTCTGCGGTGCTCTTTGTCACAGCCTTGAGCATTTGACTTCATGAATGCTGAAGATGGACTAGTGATACACTGGCCCATGAAACTGAGGATCTGCAGCACCAGGCCATGTCCAGTTTTGTCACTCTTGCAGGAGTGATGATAACTTTTGGCAAGCTTCTACTTGTGACAAAACCTTAAACAACCACAGTGTGTGGCTTTCTGAATGTCGCATTTCATGGGATTGTTCTGTTGCAAACTGCCACCTGGGTTACCCTCAGAGCTTTTTTTTTTTTTTTGTAGGCAGAGCCCTGAAACCATGAACTTGTATTTCGTGCTGAATGGAAATCAAAGCATGATTGTATATGTTCCCTTCACACGTGCTAACAAGTTTTTCCTGTTGGCTTTTGGATTTTTATGTTTTCACAACAAGGCAGAACATTGTTTACTTTCATAGGTTAGGAAATACGGCCCATTGAGATCTTTTTCACCAATCCATGTAATGCAGGTCCTGTGAATTCAATGGATAGATCCCAGTTAAAGCAAGAGAATGTGACTCAGTAAAAAATTCATCAGAATTTAACAGTGGAAATTCTGTCACAACTTTCACAAGTTTGTTTTGTTTCCTGGCACTTCTGTATGCTGCAGAGGATGATATTGGGTATTATCAGTGCTATTAAATCCTTTGAGTGATTTTTTGGAACAATTTAATAGTAACATTACAAATCAAATTTCTTAATTATGGAAATAATGTGGTTTTTTGTAATTATGGATCCGTGTTTTTTTAGAGAAAGACAAATGAATTTTTGTGTGTCTTCATTTGAAAGGAAGCTTCCTTTGATTTGTTGAACAATAGAGCATCAGCAACTGAAACCTGTCATTAAGTTGCTGCAGGGATAATAGTGAAATTATACCTGTCTAATCTAAAGAAATGCAACTTGAGTATGCATTAAACCTTTGATCTGGATCTGCAACTCCTAAGGTCATACAGTCTTCCTGAAATATCTCTAACTGAGGGATCTGTATGTAGAAGCAGAGATAGGAGTGGCATTTGAAGGATTTAGACAGCATCACATTTTTCAGTAGGAACCTCCTAGGAAGCTAAAATTAGTTAGAAAGAAGATACAAAACTAGTCTTTGATCAAAAAAGACAGCTGCTATGAAGGCCCTGATGCACAAGCAGTCCCATCCTGCTCAGTGAAACTGGGTTACCTGCAGCAAGGTTTATTTTCTAGTAAAGGTTCCCAGCATCAGACCCCAGGGTATGAAAATCTATGGGTTTATGCAGAGTGGTATTCAGTGATAACTTTGGCTATGTGGAGGTGGCTCCTGTTGACCTTACAGGAGATGTGTTTGCAGTTTATGGGATGATATTCAGATGGCTGCTGTGTTTGGGGATGCAGCTAGTCACTAACAAATGGGTTTGCAGAAGTATAAAAGAAAAGAGAATTTACAGATATGGAGCTCCAAGAACACATAAGCTACACGGATATAGTTGCATTTGTTGAAAGAGAAATTATTAATGAATGTCAACATTAAGTTAGGAGCCTTATTCTGCTCACTTGAGTCAAAGATAATTTTGTTACTGATCTGAATAACAGCAGTGGCAGTCAGCCCTGGTTTAGAGAATGTTATCAACAAAATCCATCATTCTAACCTTACAAAAACATGCTGATAGAATGTTGCAGTAGTATAGTCTAAGTTTATCTGAAGTGTGACTTTTGTCTAGAGCCACAAATGCATTTTTTGGTTGCAGGTTCATATACTGCTGGGCAAACTTGTAAATATCTGTAAAAACATTGCACAACAAATTCTGAATGACTTGCATTGCTGTTACTGCTGTTACTTGCATTGTCAGGGTGTGTGTATCTGTAGTTGGCAGAATGACACATCTGTGCCATGTGGATAGTAACTGTCAGAAGAAAAAAAAGAAAGTATTGACAACTTTATTTGACATACTTGTTTTTCAAATTCTTGGGAGCATTTTGAAATCATAGTATCTCTGATCCTTTAAGATGAAAAAACAAGTAAATGCAAGCATAGTCCTTTTAGGGAAAGGCTACCTTCGTCCCC
>VXAY01001109.1:1180435-1203379 GCA_013399855.1 Oxyruncus cristatus | reverse complement strand
CAAATGTCCAAGAGGTCTTATCATTCTTCCAAATTTGTGGAGGAGGAATAGTACCTATGTGGAAGAAATATGGCTTATGTGGGAATAGGATTTTCCATTAAACCCAGCATACCTCTGCTGGGCTAGGCAGTACTTCAGTTTTGGAGCTTGCCTTAATGTCCTTAAAAACTCTGCTATACTGTCAGGAGACTCCGCTGCACGTGGCGTCTTACGGATCCACATTCTGTGTTCACTGGCTCTTGTTTCTGGAATAGCTGGAGCCGCAGTTGAGTGTGGCTGGGTGCTGGGTTGTGGGGCCTGAGTGACAAAATGCAGAGGGTGCAGCCTCCTGAGTATGGTAGGAGATGGCCAAAGAAACTTTTATCTTGAGCTGACAGAACTGAAACCCCACCCAGGCAAGGTGAGGCTAATTACTCGTTACGCCTGACGGGCTGCTCGGTGTTTTTGTGCATTCTGATAGGTAAATACTGCTATGCCACTGGGGTTTGATGCTTAAAGCTAACCAGAAGGAAGAAACATGACCTACTTTTTTCAGTGCAGAAAATTTTTCTTTTATATCTCATTTGCAGTAAATACAGAAAATATAGCTGGGGATGCTTTATTCATTGTGACAAAACAATGTCACTGATAAATACGTAGAACTAGTTCAAACACTTTCAGTGCTCTGCTGACTCACCGTGTCACAAAAAAAGACAATTGTGTGTTTTCATCTTTAAAGTTTAGATGATAAACATGTTACATAATAGGAAATGTGTGTTCATGTCTTGGTAGGGAGATTTTGTGGTTTTAAACTTTTATTTTTCTTTGCAGAATTTAGAGTAGAATAGAATATTTCAGTTGGAAGTAACCTACAATGTGATCATCATCTAATCCAACTGGTTGACCTGTTAAGGGCTCACCAAAAGTTAATTAAATGCATTGTCCAAATGCATCTTAAACACTGGCTAGGAAGCCTGTTCCAGTGTTTCACCGCCTTGTGAAGAAAATGCTTCCTAATGCCAAGTCTGAACCTCCCCTAACACAGCTATTACGTGTCTCATCAATGGACACCAGGAAGATCAACATCTCCCTCTCAACTTCCCCTCCTCAGGAAGCTGTAGAGAGCCATGGGGTCATCCCTCAGCCTTCTTTTCTCTAGACTAGACAAGCACAGAGTCCTCAGCTGCTCCTTATAGGATGCTCCTTCCAGCCCCATCACCAGCTTTGTTGCCTCTTCTGGACACATCCAAGGACGTTCACATAAAGTGTGGTGCCCAAAACGACACACAGCACTCCAGGTGAGGCTGCACCAGTGCTGAGTGCAGAGGGAGAATCACCTCTGGTGATGCTGTGTTTGATGCACCCCAGGATGTGGGTTGCACTCCTTGCTGCCAGGATGCATTGCTGACTCATACTATTAGAACATTTGCTTACTTTCCAAAATCTGCTTATAAAACTGCTCTCTTTGGTGCTATTTCAGTGAACTCTAAACAATTACCAAATATTTAGCGTTTTAAGAAAACAAAAAAACAAAACGCATTTATGATGTTTTTCCTCCCTTCACAAAATCGTAATTCTACCAAGCAAGCTTGATGCACACTAACAAAGTGATATCTCTAAATCCCTCCAGATTTTTAGCTATACCAGTATTGGACTTCCATATGCAAGACACCAAACTATTCCCTGCTCTCCTAACTCTGCAGGGGGAAGTGTGAGATTTGAATATCAACTTTATGTTCATCTCTGCACTGCAGAGCTTCCAATAGTTCAAAACTTGACAGTTCTCATCTACCTTCCTGAGCTGGGACCTTCCTGAAAAGCAAAAGATATTCTTCAGAATCAAATAACTTAGAGAAATCAAAAGAAATAAACATATGAATAAACGTAGTATAACATGGAGATCAGAGAACAACTTGCATTTAGTGATGAGGTACTGAATAGTAGCTGAATTAATTAGGGTTGCAGTTATCATACTTGTATTTATGTGTAGTATACATTTTGAAAAGGAAGATGGATGTTGCTTGTTGAAAGGGTTTCTTTCATGATGCGAAATACTTGCTATAAATGTGCCACTTTGACAAAAGAGGGTAGTACGAGGAGGAGTTAAATGTAGAATGCTAAACAGGAGATTTAAATTATTCACTGGCATCTTTGAGAGGTTTCTGTTGGAAAAATGAATGAAAATAACACTTTCTTTTTAATCACTCTCTTAAAGTACTGGAACATATGGTAAATCACAAACAAAACTATCGATCTATTGAAAGAATATAGCTGCCAGCTATGTTTTGAATTGTTAGTCTTTTGAAGCAATAGTCTAGTCCTGCAGGATGTTTCCGTCAGGAGAAATTTTTGATAGCTCAGGATATGCTTTAGGGAATCCTGGAGACCTTACAAGCTGCTCAAAGGTTCTCTTGTCTTTTGTGCTAGCTACTAGGATCATCAACTTTCTTTAAAAAAAAAAAGAAGTCCTAGCACATAATTCTAATAATTTTGACTTCTTGGCTTGTTTTTGACTGAGACATTTTAAAAACGAAATCAAGTTACCAGCAAGGTCTGGTAACGTGCCCTCTGTTTTAGCTAGAGTCCAGCCATAGAAGAATCAGCATGCTTTCCCTGTGTCCTCACAAGGAAATACCTATGACTAGGAAAGATCCTGTATCTGAAGCACAAACACCATTTCAGTCGAATAGGAATGTTTTCAGGCCATTGTAATTTCACAGAATGGAGCTCTGTAGGTTACAATCTACGCTACCAATAGGCTTTGCAAGCTCCCCTACTAGAACAACCAGCCGTGCTTCCTGACCTTCAATCTGGCAATCACCTGCTTCATGCCAGGCTAGGCAGGGAACCTTCTTGCTGTGGTTCTCAGTCTACATAGAGTAGACACGGTCTCCTTTGGCTGCTTATCTGTATCTCTGATTTGGAGCTGCCTGTCTGTACAATCAGTGGGAATTCCAAGTTCTGGTTCAATTCCTGTTGCAAAGTCTTCAAGTTTTACGTTGTTTTAAGCTATTTTTTATTTTCACAGAGGGGCTATTTTTTTTTTTTTTTTTTTTAAGTTTCACATTGATGCAACAGAATGCAAATTCACATCAATAATTGGAAGATAGATCCAGCTTCATTGGCATTCGTATTTTTTTGATGAGGAAGTAATGAGCCAAAATTTGGATTTCATAGTATCTGTTTTTCTGCAGTCCGTCAGAGACTCGTGTGTAAGCGGATTTTCAAGACTGTAAGGACATGTTGTTCCTACTGCAAGAAGAAAATTATGATAGAATCACTTACTTCATTTGTGTACATTGTTTCCTGAAATACAGAAGAAATCAAAAGAACTAGACTTGGGAGTGACTTTAGAGGCTTTTTCAGCTGAATACAGCTCAAAGGCACGCTGTGTGGCACTGTCTCTAGGTGATTTTTCTGTAGAACCTTCTCCTCTTGCTTTCTTGGTCTTTCCCCTTTTTCTGTTTGTTTGATTTTTGTCTGTCCTTTTCCCTTTATATTTACTGAAGCAATGCCTAGTAAACCCCTGAGCAAACTCTCATCTCTTGTTTTGAGCAGTGATAGATGTATTTGTACTCGCTAAAGATTCCTTCATGTTTCTGAATGTTACTCTGTTACTTGCACAGAGAACAATGATTCTGACAAACTACGTTAAATAAGACTTTTCTCTTCAGCTTGTGATAGACATACAGAAATAGATTTAAATGCATTTGTCATTACCTGGCTAAGCAGTACTTCAGCACCTCCCAGAGACCTGCAAACTGATTTTGCATAAAGCTGAACAGATTGCCCTCCCAGTTCAACAGAGTGTTTCATATTGTGTGTCCTTAATTATGTCTCTGTATGCAAGCAGAAGATTGCTGCTAGCAGGAGACCAGGGCAGTGCAGACTGCATGTGGCCACTGTTCACAGACTGTTCCATTTCTTTTCAGATTGAAAAGTTCTGAGGTCAGTTTTTTACGATATTGAAACATTTTTTTGAGGATGAAGCATTCAGGTGTTTATTACTGCTTCCTTATTGGAGCAGAAACATACTGGAAACAGAAAATAATGCAGACGTTGCTAAGTGTGTTTATGGAGGCATTGTCTCCTCCTGGCTTTTCTAAGGAAGGTGTATGTATGTTTGCAGTTAACACTGATTAAAACTGTGTGTGTTTGATGTGGTTAGGGCATGCATCTCTTTATTAGAGCACAGAATCTCCTTATTGTGTGGGAGTATGTGTTAAGCGTCATCTCTATGAAAAGTGAAGATTATTAATCCTCTGCAGTAGCTATATTATATCTACATTTTACACTTCAATGTCCCTTTGGTTGTGTTTGCTTGACTTGTAAAGGCAGAGGCTCACATATAATATTTTCAGTTGTGGGAGTGAGCTGAGCTTGTGTTTATGGAACACAAATGCTGCGTATGTAGTTCATATTTCAAATACCTGTAGCTGATCATGCTTCAGCCTCTACTGAACCATTTTCTTAGGATGCAGTTTTGTTACTGATATAAGCTGATGAGATTGTGGTGCTGGCATTATTGATGCTCCTTCCCTTGTTCCCCTGGTTCCTGCATTATGCTTCTGCAGGAAAAGCTGCAGGAGCTACTTGGCAGGAGGGGAGAACATTGTGTCATCTCAGTGACAGCCAGCAGTGAGATCTGCTGAGCTGTATCATCAAACTGCGCTATAAAGGTGCCCCTGCCAAATGGAGTACATTCAGTTTTTGGCTGAGTCAGTGGGTGGATAACGTGGCTGATGCAGTTCTGGAGTAAGGGCAGGTGTGAGGAAAGAGTAACCAGACTGAAAGGGAAGGAAGTAAATCAGTGGGACCATCTCCATCTTTAGAGGCACAGGTCTAAATAGGTGTATGCCAGGCTGTGAAACAAGTATTTAAGGTGAACTTAGATGTGCATTCAGTTTTCATTTTTTAAATGTCAGACTTCTAAAACGTGCTCGTGGTCTGACAAGACAGCTTAGAAGGTAACCATCACAGGGCTTTTTTTTTCACTCCGCATGTGTGGTCTGAATATTTTTTTGGGGTGGGATTTTGTGTTAGAAAGCTGGCTGTTTGTTCTTGGGATCTGTCTGGAATGAGTGGAGAGTTCAGGTTAGGCTTTCAGTTCCTTCAGCTGCAGGATGAAGAGGCTGTAGGACAGTCAGTGCAACATCTCTGTCACCAGCCGGTGCACGGACTGGTACCTGCTGTCATTTCCTTCACTTGCAGGCAGGAGGACAGAAACCCAGGGACACCTTATCTCCAGAAGGTGGGGGCTAGTGTAGAGCAGAAGACCAACCTTCTGCATCCACTTTGAGAGCACCAGACACCCAGAAACATGCCTGCTGACAGTATGAAGAAATTTGAAACCGAGAATATGCCTGCTTTTTACCATTTATATTGACTGGGCTAATGAAATAAGGCAGAGAAGTTGTCTTTAATCATGGCTGTTTCACAGTTCCTACCTGAGTCATCTTGCATATCGTATAGTAGAAGTAATATTCGTTTATCCTATTTGAGTTAGGTAAGTCCTGGACTAGTACGTTTTTTGCATGGTATTGAATATCTTGGTTAAAATAGTACAGAATAATTAAATGCTTCTGCCATTTAGTAATGAAGAGACCACATGCTATGCTCCTCTGGTTCAGCAGCTGTCAGTGGGCAAGCCTTTCTAGTACAGAAGAACTTCTGAAAACAGATTAAGGAAGCATAGAGAGGGGAAAAAAAAGAAGGAAACTGTCACCTGTTGGAAGTGATGAGAAGCTTCCAAGGACTTTTTTAGAATAGAGCATGTGATCTGATTTTGCTTAACCTCTGCTCCAGTCTGGACATGATTTATGATGGTAACATCTTCATTTTCTCGTTCTGCTTTAAATGAGGAATGGGATTTCTCTTGTTACTGGAGATCCCTGTTCATCTTAGCTGGGATATCTCTTTCTCTCCCATATTGCTTGTGTGGGAAACAGAAATCCTAGAACAGAACAGTTTTTAGTGTGGCCAAAGACATGAAATGTAAAGTGTCTGAGAGCTGGAAGAAAGGTAAATTCTGACCAGAAGCAAGCAAGTATTTTAAGTGAAGACACTTAATTAACTATGGGAACAATTTGCTAAGACTAGCAGATTCTCTTTTATTATCAGTTCAGGAATGGAGCTTAGAAGGAAAAAAAAAAATTCAAACACAATCTTCCCTCCTAAGAGGAATTAATTCAGGGATGCTGAAGGTCAGAACAGATAATCCCAGTGGTCCCACCTGGCCAGACCTGAATATGTCTTTCTCCAAAGCAGTCTGAACGTCTGGCTATTCTCCTGTTACCTGTTGCAAATCAGCATAAAAAAGTGAAAACTAGGGCAGAAAGACAGAATACTTATGGTACAATAGACTTTCTTCATAAATTGGGCTACTGATTAAATTGGGCTGAGTGATTAGCTCATTTTAGCAGTTTTGTATGTCACAATGGACATCCTATTTTGGCTACTTTTTAATTCTAATAAAGACATCAGCTCTGAATATCAGGATAAAATTGAGATGTCTGTGGGGATTTTTTTTCTGTCTTAGTTTTTTGAATAGAAATATAGATTAACAGTAAAACCAAACCCAGAGAAATGATGTGCAGAAAACAATCACCCTTCTAAAAATATGGGAGACAATCACTGCATTATAATAGGAGACCATTAGCTCTACCAGAGTTTTCTCATTACATTTGAAGATAGATTAGGAACATATTATGTGAGATTTTCCTCTGAAACTTCACAGTGGATATGTGTTTTGATGGTGTATCTCAGTGTCTTCTGGTGTGCTGAGAGGTATTGAACCCAAAATATTTTGATGCTGAAGCAGTCTGTCCTGTAAGACTACAAATGCTTTCCCAAAGAGGTGTGTGAATAGCCTCCAACCAAGCTTTTCTGAACATGGTACCTCTGACAATACGGGTACTATTTTCGGGTTCCTTGCAGTTGCATCAGGCTCTGGAAACCTTGGAAGCAGCAAGGCACAAAGTAGAGTTTTACAAAGAGGACTATCCACTTCCCTAGTTTGTCAGATGAGAATGTGACACTGGGCTCTTGGCTGGAGTTCAGATCCTCTGCACAGGGTAGTGAGGAAGGGAGAACTGACACTGCTCTTTGCACCGTGTTGTCTTTGCTCCGTGTCTCATGGGGCTGGATGCTGGAAGCTTTTTGAGTTCAGAGTAAGCACAGATGAGAGCTGCAGCAGGACTGTGAGGCTGACGCACTCCTGCGGCACAGATCCAGTTGTAGAGGGAGACAAAGGTCCTGTGGTTTTCTTGGGGAATAATCAGCTGGCTTCTGTTGAGGCAGATGCTCTGAGCATCCGTCTCACACAACAAGGCATAATTTAATAGGATTTTAAATGTAACTAATGCTCTTGTTTCGGTTTATAGGCTTGAATCAAATCACTTGGGGGAGGAGAAAATGCTACTTTTTTGGCTTAAAATTTTCAGGCTATTTTGTTTAAATTTATGCAGCTGGTACATCCACAGCTGATAACTCGTACAGATGTCATGTGGAGAATTGTGAGGCTTATGGCTAAAAAAACCCCAACTCAATTTATTTCACTTCAACATCATAATTAGTTTTATAAAAATAAAAGGAGAGATTAGGAAATATGTGTTTGTGGGAGAATTTTCATGGTGTGAACTGTAAAATAATAGGGATCTGATTAAATCTAAGTTGCAGTTAAACTCCTCCTCAGTGTACAGGGTACTGGAAGATACAGCACGGGAAGATAACTGTACTGGAAGGTACAGCAGATGAAAATGGGTACATGTGGATACATCTGTACTGGTGCATGTCCTGGTTCTGAGCAATGGAGCTCTCTAGCACTCTGAAACTGTTCAAAGAATGGTTGCTGGCACAGACAGCTTTGGCCAAGGCCAGCTTGGAGTCTCACAAACAGCTCAACAGCATGGTTTAGGTGTTACAGCATTCCTGGGATCATTCCCAGTGTACAGTTTGCATGCAGCCACTCTGAGAGGCTGCAGGTTTAACAGGCTTGGCCAGATGATGCCAATTGGCTTTGGGGTCAGAGGGCTGGACCAGCCAGTAGGTATTTTGCTAGTCACTCTGACTAGTGCAGGAGGAATTTCATGTTAGTTTTAACAGTACTCCAGTACAAGGAAATGACTTCTCCCACACATCATTTTAGATGTTTTTTTTTGTTCAAAGACAGAAGAAAATATGTTGGTCTTTCACTTCAAAGTTTGGAATTTTTAGTAACATGGTAAAAGGTGTGTTGTCTTGGGTAACAGCAGTGATGATGATGTGGTAATTTTGCTGTTGTTGATGATGTATTAGTTGCATGCAGTTTTAGGATCTGCCTTCTTGTGTGAAAAACTGAGCCTTCACATATGCCTAAAAAACCCTACCAGTATACGCAAAGAAAGGAAAAAGAGTAAGACAATGAGACACAAATTTACTGTGCAGACCACTTCTTGAGAAAGACAGTAAGAGTTTAAGAGCACTCTTTTCACAGTTTCTTGGGATGGCTGCCCTCTTATTTCAAGGAAATAACGATTCCATCAGTATTTCCTTCAAAAGTTAGTAACTTTTGTGATGCATTTAGATAGACAGACTAGGTTGTGTGACAAGATCAACTAGCACATGCACTTTAAAAATCCTCTAACTTCCAAATAGTATCTAGGTCATATGATACCCAGAGGCATGATTCATCCACCTGGGCTTTATGCCAGCCAGCAACTGCATGGATCCAACACTCTAGGAATAATGTAAAAATATTACAGCTGATTTTTTTTTTCAAATAACACTACAGCATCTAATCTATAGTTCCTTTCTGAAATAATTGATTTCATTAAGCAGATGCAACAAGTACAGAATGGACTGAAAAGAATGCAGAGCAGACCTAGCTGAATGATCCCAGGTGGCTCTCCTTGGCCCTATAGACTTTAATTTCAAAGGTTGTTGTCTTGATATAAAGTCCTATTTGAGGTGGAAGTAGTCTTTACCTGAGTGTATCTGCTTGAAGCCCAGCTAACCATTAAGGGCTGATCTTAGAGTCATAGGATCATTAAGGTTGGAAATGTCCTCTAAGATCATGGAGTCAGCCAATCTTAGCTACAATGACCTAAAAACTGCCAATGTTCTGCCTCTGTTAGGCGTTTGTATAAAGATGATAATCATTTTGAGGGGCTGAAGCCCCATACATTCAGTACAAACCTCATGCTTTCTTTGTTTTTTGCAAAAAAAGTTAATTTTCAAGGGATGATGTCATGCTTACTTGAAGGCATATGTATTATGCAGACAGACACTCTTAATTAAAGATTCAGCAAGCTTTGCTCAGGAGAATGCAGAACTGCATTTTAAAATATGTGTAGATGTCTAGGAAAGCAAAGATGTGTGTAGCTGAGGTGTTGGTTTTTTTTTCAGATGTAATGACATGTTTATCTCAATGGACACTTATAGGAGTAAATTCTTCTGGGACTTGCAAGGTTGTTAACCTTGCATTTCTAGGTGCCTGTGCGCTTTAAAAATATAGCCCCTAATGACACTGAAAGCTAAATGCCTCTTTTAACTTCTGCTTCTGATGAGACCCTTACAGGGTCTGTGTATTATGGTGGACTTGCTGTGACTATTGTTTTTTTCTTTCTTTTATCTAGATAAAGAAGAGGCAACAGGACGTGGTGAGGTTTCTGGAAGCCAATCGCATAGAGTTTGAAGAAGTGGATATCACCATGTCAGAGGAGAAAAGACAATGGATGTACAAAAACATTCCTGAGGACAGGCAGCCTGCGCAGGGCAATCCACTGCCACCACAGATATTCAGCGATGACCGGTACTGTGGAGTAAGTAGCTGTCATGGTTCCAACAGATGATATATTAATATATCATAGCTGGCCATTTAAAAGTCTGGGACTTGCTGTTATGCTTTCTCTAATAGTATCCGAATTAATGGGGTAGTAGGACCAGGTAATGATCGTACTGGGAAAATTGAAGTCATTCATCTGTAAATCCTAAGATTGTCTAAGGGATTCCCTGCACAAACGTAAAAATTGGCAATCTCACGTGCTTCATGTACAACCTGTTGATGGTAAAGTCCCTTGTGAGACTGCTGTAACTTGGGGTTGTGGTTTTCTTGCTACTTGGGTCTAGTCCAAACACAAAAATTCAGAAGGATATGTTTGGCTCAGTGAATGAGAACATTGTCTAGATTGAATTATAGTGTCATTGTAATTAAGCTCCTTCTCTGCTGCTGTCATAGTGTAAATTTCATTTATGCTTGGAGCGTCTTTATGCAATCAGAGTCTCTAGGATCAGAGTCTCTAAGATAAATGAATATTATTTGTTGTGAATCTGAAAACAGGTTAATGGATGGGCTCTTTTTTTTTTTTTTTTTTTTTTGGTGTAAGCTTCTCTATCCACCAGTGCAAGCTGAAGCAGGAGCCTTTGATATGTACATTCAAACTAGTTCTAACTTAGTTCCTGCCATATTCAACAGTGCTGTAACAAAGCTGCTTCTGGCTGATGTATTGTTCAGATCTGATGAGAACTTGACCTCTGTGCAATTGTTAATTTAATGTAGGAAACACATAAGAAGTGGTTTAGTATCCTCTGCAAGAAATAGATTGAGTATGATGTGGCAGCTAACTGGCTTCTTGAAATGAAGTATTTAACATCCTTCCCGTATGCTTTGTATTGGCCTTACTTGTTTACCTCAACAGTATAACTCATATATATCTTCTTACTTCCAGGTAAGATTGGTCAGTCAAAGAGATGTATCTGGGACGTGGAAGGGATTTTGGCCCTCACTTATGAGGCAGCCGCTCACAAATAGCAACACTTACATTGCTCTATGTGATTTTAGTTTGCGTACAACATTTTGAGCTGTTTTTTCTTACTGTTTCAGCTTGTCTTTATAGTGTGTTTTAACCTAGTCTTAGAATTTGCTGTTTGGAATTAGCAAGGCAGAAGATGTCATGCAACATGTGAGATGATCTCATTAATCTGTCTGCTGAGCTGATAGCCGTTTTGGTTGAGCAGAGTTAATCCGATTACTAGACTTCACTGTCTGCATAAACATCTTTAAAGAGCAAACATGCTTTGAAGGAAACTATATTTTCTAGGATGACAGAAGTATGTGCAGGATCTCCAACATATATCAGTTAGCCTGCTGCATTAGTTAATGAAGTTCTTAGGTAATAGTGTAGAAGCAAAACATTATGCAGGAGACAAAGGAGATCAGTGCTGGAAAGGAGGGTAAAATATCACAATTAGATAAAGTCAGCAGACATTGCACATGTTGTCTCTTTGTCATTCCACGGTGAGTGTTTTCATGCGTTTATTTTGATATAAATAACTAAAACATAATCTCTATTAAGTAACTTTATTAGAAAAAATACCCACTGAGTTTTTTGTTAGTTGAGTTAGGGAAATTTGTAGCTTATCATTGGTTCACGAGCCATGACTCAGTGTCATGTTCATAGCTATACTGGTTTTTCTGTTAGTATTAATAAATTTTTGGATCTTTTTCTACCCATTTTCTCTTTTGTAGAAAACCTCAGTAATGTGCACAAGGGTTTTATCTTAGAATAGATTTTATCTGACATTGCCATTTGAAATAATCACTTTTCAGAACGTAACTGCAGGATAGAGGAGGTTTGTCTTTAATGGTTTCAGTAAGTATCCAAAAAGGATTTGTGTCAACCATTTGAACATCTGACTGACTCAAATCATGGATTGTTTTCCCCCAGCGTTAGATCTGCCTGAGGTACACACCAGGTTTTCCCATCCTCCTACATTATCCAACTGCAACCTGGTCCTTGAGCAAAAGCAACCCCATGAACAGGTTTGACTTTTCCTGAGGAAGCAGCAAGCCACACTGTCTTTCCCAGCCACTGTTCTCCACAGCAGAGAGGCTTCACCCACTTGACTTGCTTAATCATGGCACATGTTTCATATTCATAGATAACCTGTTCAGTGGTCATGCCCACCCCTTGATCACGAGCCCATCCATGCATTGCATTGCTTCATAGGTGTTCTGATGTGTCATGGGCCCACTGAGCTGTGATTAGCTCACCCTTGCATTCCCAATCCAGGTCCGCTGTAGCCATTTCAGTTCTGGCAGCCTGGTCTATCTATTCCTTGTTTCCATGTTCTTTGGTGACACGGCTCTTGGGCATGTGCATATCTGTGTAATGTCCTTTTAGAACAAGGTTCTCTACCCGGGCAGCAATGTCCTGTCACAGTGCAGCAGCCCAGATGAGGTCTTTAAGCAGAGAGCAAGAAATGCTGGAAAACTGATGTCTGAAATCAGCCTGTGACTTGGAGGATTCTTGAATTCTCCATAGTTGAATACACAACACCTCTTAGACTAGAAGTGACTCCTGGATCTTTCAGACGATTGGAAATATCCACTTCCCTAGGAAACTTGCACTCTTGCAAAGCTGCAAGTTAGCACTTTGAACACTGACAGTTTTATATGCAGAAATCTGTCAATGATGTGGGATTGCCTGACATTTAGGTTTATTAAAATTAAAAGGAAATCTGTTTCCAGGTGGGTGTTTGAGCTGAAGGGAAAATATTTACATAGCAGGCTGGTTTTTTTGTTGTTTTTTTTTGTTTTGTTTTTTTTTCCTCCCTTACAGTGTTGTGGTAAGTCCTGATGGAGTGCCTAGTGGGCAGGAGTAGAGGCAGAGTTATGTGATATTTATTGTCCTTCCCTGAAATATAATATATGGATATCAACTCTAACAAAACAGTGAAGTCCTATAGACAAGGAAGAAATAAAATAGGCTGCTGAAAGAGGTACAGTGTTCTTTGGAAACTATTCAGTGCTCAGGCAATTACTGACACACTGATTTCCTTGCATTGTTATGTATCATTTTCTTCTGGGTTTTCTTTAAAGATTGTGGAAGGATGCATACGTGTTTCTTTTTCTTTTTTGTAGGCATCAAATTACAAGTAAGTAACTACTCACTGATAAAAGAAAGAAAATGAAAGAGAGAATTTTAACTGAATTGGCTAGAGGCCACTTCAGAGTTTCTGCCCTGGCCTGTCATTGGGGAGTTTGTCATTATTCTTGTGCCTACAGAGAGTTTGAACTCTGTCTCTCTAGATCCTCAAGCAGTATGGAAGAATTCAGCTTAGCACACCAGTGGTAGTGTGTTCACTTTAGGAGCTAGAGTAGTTGTGAGGCTAATTTGTATTCAGCAAGTCTGCATTTGGTTCTCTGTACCCTTGGAGTTATCTTACCTGACTCACTTAGTGTCTTGTTGGTTCAGGTCTGTCTTCAGAAGAGGGATAATTTTGCTCGATAAAAGTTAATGTAAATTGTTCAGAGATCATGTAACAACTCTTAATGGTTGGTGATGCTGAAACTCTCTTGACTAATTATTTTTACCATCAGAAGTAGAGTTTCCTTTATGGCCAATTTAAGTTGTTTGTGCAATCACTCTTAATTACGTTTTGCCGTTGTATTGGAGTAGTTTTTGGCTCACAGACATCCACAAACCCTAGGCTGAAAGTGCATGACTTGAAGCCAGTGGCATCTTCCTGATGCCCTTGTCTCAAACAAGGAATATAGAAGACAGAGCTGATGTTGGAAAGCAACCCCTGCCCCCGTGTGTTCCCCTTGTTGGCAAGATACTGTTCAGACCATTCACGAGGTCTGTATGGTTATTGCTTTCAAGCTATGCCAATACTTCTGCCATCCACTTCTCCACTGCCTTTGTGTCCTGAGGCAGAAAAGCCTTAGTTCCGTGTGATATGTACTTTATAAAAGGGAGTGTGGTACCAGAGGCTAAGTGTAGAGTAGCCAGCTTGCCCATTGTCAAGGCTCAAAAAATAGAAGCTCGGCAACTTAGTAAAAATAAAATAATCCAAGAATTTTGTCCTCCTCAGAGAAGTTAGAACTCATATCAGCGGTGTATTATAGTTCTGCTGTTTACCCTGTAGTGGAGACAGTACGTTCCTGTGGAGCACCATGGTTTTTATTTGGAGTCTTTCCTCTCTGCATTCTAAAGTTCATGAATAGCTGTTTCAAGTTGAAGTAGCAAGTATTTTGTAAACCATCCCTCTACATAAAGAGGTTAGCTGTCAAAGACATCTCTGGAGATACCTTACTCTGTTTGCAGACTCTCTGTTTCCTAAATATAATAATATAGGGTGTTTGCATATTTTAAAACATGTAAAAGTGACTGATACAAAATTAGAAATGTTAGCTTTACAGGATATAGTAGAAAATACTGCACATTTTTTTTCTTTATGATTTTTGTATTTATTACATTGATATTCTGCAATACTTATGGATAACCAGCAAAGGTGAAATAATTGCTAATAATTGTCTTTGGGATCCTAATTCTCCTTTCTATGGAAGGTAAACTTCTTATTGTGCCTTTCTTGAAGAAAAGGGGCTTATTCTTGAAGATGTTGTGACTAATTATTTTCTATAAGGCCAGTTCTACTAAAATATAGGATATATGATATATGAGATATATGAGGAAAGGATAAGAAATCTTACTAAGTGGCAATAATACTTTGAGGGCACACAGAATTGCACAAAATATGGATGTAGCAGTATGGTGGAACAATATCTAGAAAAGGTTATGGCTGTTGTCAGAGAACAACCAGGATAAAATAAGTAATTGAGTTCACCACTTTTAATCATGATAATATGATTATTTACTAAGAAACACTTTGAAGATATAGCAAAGTTATAATCAATTTATATGTAAAAATGGTGTTAGACATGCAGTGCCATTACAATTAATGTGACTTTCTTCTTTCTTTAGTACCTTCCCTCTTCTGTTCTTTGAAGGAACAGCAGAAAATAAAGGAAATATTGAAAGATAATTCTGCCAGTGTCCAATTCCTAAAATAAATGAAAGGGGGAAATTCGTGTTTCATTTAGTATTCTAGGATGTCACCTAATATTGTTATGAGTAAAATGCTCTTAGAGGAAAACCAACCAACATGTTGTAGTCACGTACTGTGTAAAGTTACAGCTGCCTTAAAACATGTCCAAGTTAAAGTATGTGCATGCAGAGCTTCTCTGCAGCACAGTTGATTTATGTCTTCTAGCCATGACTTCATGTAATGGGATGACTACCCTAGTTAACTCCCTGGTGTTTCCATTGCTCCTCAAATTCCTCTTGTGATCTGATTTGATAATATTCTTATCCAAACAATTTGTAAAAGAACGTGATGAGCTGGAAGGGGATAAAAGTTGGAGGTGACACCTGTTACCATCCATACTACTTACTGACTGTCACTGACACCCCTCTGCCCCAGGTGGGCACTATGTCAGTTTGGAGTCTTCAGTGCTTGGCTGGGAGAAGCTCTTCTGCACTTGGACTCTCTGCCTTAGGGGTGAGGGATATTGGTCCTTAGATAGTTGATGTCTGTGTACCTTGTCACCTTTGCTGCATGAATGGCAAACATCACATCAACCTGAGTTTGTCATGTACTGTCCAGACAATAGATCTGTGGCTGACATCTGCTCTCTTTTATTAAAGCCTTTGTTTCTGAAAGCCTGTAACTAAACAGATTACTGAAATAAACATCTGGCCTTTAGTAAAGGAGTAACAAGTTGCTTTGTAGAGTCAATTGTATAAGCTCTTTAAAAATCCTGTGCAGAGATCTATCTTATCAGAAGGTTAGGTAATTGAAAATTGTCATGTTTAGCTTGTCCTGTGTTGTGCAGACAAGATCCCCTTATATTTGTATACTTATATAATATTAAAAAGGACTCACACGCACACACACACTCATTCTACAAGGAGAGCTGTGCTGAGTAAGAGTTTTCCATTGTAATCCTAATCAGATCAGTAAATGAATGTCATCTGTTCTGGAGAACTGAACTGCCCTTTTCAGGAAGGTTGCTAACAGTTCATTCTCGATGGCACACAGTATTAACTCAGTCAGGAGCAAAGTGCTGATTCAATGTATTTAAATTACGAGTTCCCCACAATTACTTGTAGGAGCAATTACATTGCCCCTCTTACAAGAACGGAGAGATCCTAATAAAATATTAAAAACATTGACAAAGAGAAACAAATTTGAACACCGTGTCAGTAGACTAAGTGCTGTCCAATAATCACTGCATTTTAAAAAATCTGTAGGAGAAGCAGTACAAGCTACACTTGGGTGGCTTCCTTATTTTCCTGCCTTTTTTTTTTGTTTTGTTTTGGTTTTGGTTTTAGTATTGTTTTCCTGCTTCTTGGTGTTGTAAGCAATAAGGATTTGTCTGAGGTGGTTAACAAGCTCACTCTTTTTCTTGTTGCAAATTAAAAGAAACAGCAATAAAGCCAATATGGTTGTTTAGAGAAACTTATTGGAAGGAATTTTATTAACAGTTACTGTCTTTTAAACTTCATTAGATGTAATGTTCTTCTAATCTCAGTGCAGTAATGGACAGACGGTGTCTGTATAATTGCTAATTGTAAATGAAATCTACTTTGTGTCAGTGTTTTACTTTGACCCAATGCCATCATGCTTGCTCTATGTTCCTTGAAGCACAAATAGTTATTTATGCTGATCTGCAGTACTGCCAGTTTTAATTTTGGTGTGCAGTAAATAGTTTCTCCTCAGCAGTGACAGTGTTTATTTAAACAAGCCTCAGTGTACCTGCTTAACAAAATCCTGAGCCAAATTAATTATGGCAGTGTCTGTAATCACAGCACTACAGTGATCTGGTTTCCTAGCACACTTCAGATCGCCACATTACAGCTGGAATCACAACTGTAACCCAGGTTGAGCTGTGTAATTTTGGTAGTTGCTGTAGAGAGAAGCAGCTACCCTGGAAGTCGGATTTCTAAAGGGGAGAGAATTACCTGGGTCCAATGGTTATTCTACTGGGGTAAATTGGCATAAAATCCACATGAAGGCCAGAAGAACATAAGACGTTTGTGTCGTAACGAAGAGCTAAATCCAGATTTCCTGAATGCTTGTCCACTGTCTCAAAGACTAAGCTGCTGTTAGTTTTCCGTAGCGTTTGGGCAGTGGATGGCCTTTGGGATTGCTATGTAACGTAGACATTAAGGAAGTTCTCCTGTCTTGGACCAATCTAGTTTTAAAGAGGTGCAAAGCAGCCACAGCACCTTTTAGTTTCAGGATAAACTGCAAGGATTCAAATTTTAAAAACAAAGCTCTGTAAGTGTGAGGCTTGGAGGCTTCTGTTGTTTTTTGTTTCAGTTTCTTTTTTTTTTTTTTTCTTTTACCAACAGACTTAATGGAAAATATCACTTGGCTTCGCTGATTATTGGGGGTTGGAACTAGATAATCTTCAAAGTCCCTTCCGAACCAAGCCATTTTATGATTCTGTGATTATTTTAAAACTTTGTATAAAATACACCTTACGATAAGATAAATGGCCTTAAATGTGTGAGACTGAAGGTCATATAGCCCAGTTTTGTCCCAACAGTGGCCATAAGCCTAGGAAAGACCACAAGCAAGTTAAGCATATGAAATACTTGTGTTGAGTATTTTCACTGTCTCCAGTTTTTTTTCTAAATCTAAATATCCCTTTAACATATTTAGGAATTCCTACTTCTTTTCTCTTTCATGAACTTGAGCCTTCTGGTGAGGCCATGTAAACATTTAGCATCTTCAGTGTGCTATGGAAATGTGCTCCATGTGTCATTTAGCTCCACATCTAGTACCAACCATCCTGCCACCACAGTGAACTTCCCAGCCTTCCTCCCATTGCCCTCTGGGGTGACTTTGATCCCAAAGACCTTTGCCTGTCTCTCTATCCCAGTTTAGAGTTACTCAGCAGGAGCTGACAAAGCAAAACAGAGCTTTAGGCCGTGCAAGGCTGGAAAGATTTTGCTTGTCTGTAGGTGACAGGCTCACCTACAGTAACTTTAGTTTATTTTCAACAAAGCAAGAGCTTATTAGATCAGCTAATCCATTCCCCAGTAGCTTGGTAGGCATGCTTAATGCTCTAACTGTTCTGATGTTAAAACAGAGAGTCTGTATCTTGCTCAGGTTACTTGGTGGGTGATCAAGCTGCCATTGATTTTAAGGGTGAGGAGCCAGGCCTAAAGCAGCCGGATAGTTGTTACCTTGTTAAGAAGCCTTTTCTGCCTTGAAATAGCTTTTTACTTACCATCTTTATGCTCCTGTCACTTCTTTATCCCCTCAAACCATTCTCAGATATATTTTTTTCCTCCTAACTGGCCTTTGTCTTTCTCGATAAGCTTTCGTACCCTCAGCTGTGGGATTTATCATCTGTATTTTTGGCTTTTCAACTTTTCCAGAGGGATTGAGCATCTTTGCGTCACTGATGACTCATGTCCACTGTCTCCGTGTTTCATTAGTTTTAGTAGTCAGTTTTTACTTAGTTTTAATCAACTTCTGATCTTGCCAGAATACATTAATAAAGTGTAATTAGCAGCTCTGGAAAGCACCAACTATCACAATTTAAACTGTTGCAGTCAAAATTATATTTGTACACATAGTTAGAAGCCTTTTGAAGTGGGGCAGTGGGTAGCAGTTTGCTGTGCTAACAGCTGCTTTCTGAATGCCTCCAGGGTGTCAGTGGGAGCCGCTTCCTTGCGCAGGGGCGAGACAGCACTGCTCCACTGATTCCAGCAAAGCCATAGAGCTGCTTGGGACAGTGACAAAGGGATTGTAGTAACTTGCTGCTGATGCAGAAAGATGGAACCACCTTCTGGCCAAAACCAGGGAATGGTGGCGTCCTTCTATGGGAGGCAGAATGTCTCACAGAATTTTTCCAAATGGAACCCTTTGGGTCACCAGTGAGTTGGGCTCTTGCCCATGTAAGAAATTTTCAGCTTCCACTGAGCTTGGCACCGTTTTGCTTCTTCAACCTCTGCATCTACTTCTGGTAGCACTGGGGTGTTCTTTATGTGAGATAAGAATTTTCATGTCCTCACCCATGGATTGCATGTGGCCCAAATCTTCACAGACTTCCTCTTCTTATAAAGGTAAGATCAAAGGCAGGGTCTTTTTGGAACATCTGTTATCTCATCTGTGTTACAGGAAAAGCCAGGGATGCCCACTCCTACCGCATACCAAAGCACAGCTGTTGAGTCCCTGAGATCATATTTCTCACTAATCTCTTAAGAAACTACCATGCTAAAGTGATTTCTTAAAATCAGACTATTTATGCATTTTTATAATATTTTTTTCACATTTGAATGTTTTGAGATTGTTTTAATTGCAGAGACTAGTAGGAAAGTTGTCCTATTTCGAATTTTACTGCTACTTTAGTTAAAAGCATGATGCTTTTTCCCCCTGTCGCCCCATGAAAGTAAGTGTCAATAGCATTTTAATGGGTTTTGCAATGCAGATATTTCAAAACACTGGGGAGATTACTTCTGGTGGATAATCTCTTGTGGTTATTAAATATCCTGTTCCTTTCAAAATTAATCCACTGGGTTTTATGCCCTTTCAAACATAAACTTATTCAGTTTAGCTCATTGTTTAACCTTATCAATTTTTTAAGTAAGTGAATGCAGGTCTGATAATCAGTAAAAATGTGGACAAAACACACTAAATCAGGACTCAATAAATCTGAAAGTAAAAATTATAACTGATGCTTGAAGACAGCTTTTTATTATTAAGTATTAAATCACATTACAGAGGTTAGGGTAAACAGATGTTAGTGGATTAACTGAGTCTCAAAGTCATTGTCAGAGCCAGCAATGCAGCCTTATTTGTTATGACATTATTTTCAGTCTGTTGAGTTCTTTCCTATCCTGGTTTTTAACCAGTTTATTAACAAAGAGTGAAAAAACCACGTTCATTAGAGTAGTGATACTTTCAGAGCTAATTGAAGTACTAGGATTAAGACACTTCAGGAGAACCACAGAACTTGAAAATGGTGATGAGAGATGATGACTCACCTGAACAAACACAGAACCTTCCTTGGACAGACTGTCAAGACAAGTGTCTGGGAGTTCATGAAAACTGCCTCTGTGCTTAGGAGGCATGGATGCACCCGGCAGGGACCAGAAAAGATGCCTGCCTTGAGCCATGCTGCTCCAGAAATACTTGCAATAGCTGCCTGCCCACAGGTTGGTTGGTGGTAGTTTACAGGGCTGTAATGAGCATCTTCAGGCAATTTAAACTTGCCCTGATATTAAAGGAGCAGTGCCCTTGTCCTTCTCACTGTGAGTTGTACTCATCCACTGCTCCCTTATTTTCAACTCAAGAGACAGTGTGACTCACTTATAGATGAAACCAATGGGGAAAATTAAGGTTATTTCTTGGTTAGATCATGTGCTGTCTTCACATGTGGTTGCTTATGTAGCTTGTGTCCCTTGTGGCTTTTCATCTGCTTTTAGAAGAGTCAAAACAGACCTTTTTTAATTTTAACAGTGTCCATTCAATTTTTGAAGTCTCATTCGTAGAGGTCAAGGACTTCATCAGACATCCTTCTGTAAAGCTTCAGTGTTACTTATTACTCCTCTAGGAATTCAGTGACTGTGTTGTCCCTTTTTAATCCATGGCAATGTTGGGATTCCTTTCAGTACTCTTTCCGCTTACACCATGGCTTAGTTGATTTGTCTATTTTATTTGGATTTGCTTTCAGGCTATTAACTGTAAATTTATGTTAATTCAGAAATTAGCATATGTCATGTTTTGAGAAGGAAACAACAACAACAAAAAAAATCTTAAGAAGGTTTACTTTTTCTGTTCTCTACTTATGTCAGGTAGGAGAACCACTTATGTCCAGGGCCTGATGACCATTATAAACTCCTGCCGGCCTCTCTGTTTTTCAGGGCTCATGCTTTTATTACAGAGGGTTGGGCTGGCAAACTGCCTTTGTGCAGCTATGGGTTGTGGTTTTCTGAGGGGGCTGAGGCTGTTGGAATAATTATGCAACTGCAAAGTATCACTTAGCTAGGACAGTTGTGTTCACATTGATATAGCAATATATCATTATCGAAATGCTGGTAAAGCATCTTTATCTAATACACCGTAAAGGTTTTTTAAAAAATTCTGTGCATCTGCAGGGTGATAATGGATCTCATGGGAAGTACATTATTTTTGCTATGGTGACTTTGTGTTTTCTGTCCAAACAGTCATTTATTTCACATTGATGGAGAGAAAAAAAGAAAGAGAGCTTTCTGAGAATAACCAGTCCAGAAGAAGATTTCTTCTTTTCAATTAGAGCTTCTGTTTATCGTCCATGGTCCCCCTGTAATTGTAGGGTGGTTAGGTGTTCAAGAGAATACAGGAAGGAGACAAGTAGGCAAAGCAGCTCCTGCTGGGGAAAAATTGAGGTCCAGTTTCAGGGAAAGCACCTGAAAGTGTGTCCCAGGCAAAACAAGGACAAACTAACACTGAGGGATGAGCTCCCAAAAAGTAATGAGATTAGAGGTTAGGAGCCAAAGAAGTGCTAACTTTGGGGGTCAGGTGCATTGGGAGTGACAGGTAGGAAGCATGTGGAGATGCCAAGACTGCCTGTTACTATTCTGTGTTGAAAGCATGTATGTGCATAGTCAATATTTAAAGGGATTTCTCTTGTTGAATGCTTCCAAGTTTAGCGTAGCTGCTAATCTTGGATATTTAGAGATAATTGCTGTGCAGTGATGAGCACATATTTGAATTTTTCTGACATTTGCAGAGTATTTTACGTGTCAGAAGTGGTTAAGTAAGGATTGATGTTTCTATTTTGCAGTTATGTGGTGGAGGAAGAGTCTGAACTGTGTGCTTTCTTTTTTGCTAGTGGTCACAGAAGAAATCTTTGCCAAACCACAAACAGCACATGAAACTTCTTGCCATATGCCAGATCCATTCACTAAACTGTGCTCTGATTTTTCTCTGTTTTTTTGCCTTGAAAACTGAATATTGTCAGCTCATCTGATGATAGATGAGTAGCAGGTATTCAATGCAATAATCAAATCAGTAAAAGTAGTAGTTAACACTTCAAGATCAGAACCTGATCTTAGGGAGCTGAAGTCTAAAAGGAACTTAATCATGATAGTTAAACTTTTTTTTTATGTTTATATACAATAGGTTTATTTTATATTGAACTATGTGATTGGCCAAGGCTGAGATATGATTGCTGTTTTCAAGGGATACAATGATGATGAAGTCTCTGTTCCATGGCAGAAGAAATAAGGAGTTCAGCTGCCTTAGGACTTCTTGGAGGTTTCCACGTTAGGGAGTATTTTGTTTGCTAAAATGCAAATTGGAAACCTGGTCAGAAACTTATTTGCATTGTCAGGCACTTAAATACCTTTAAAATATGCCCACAATAGATTTCCTTTGATGCAAGTCTGTGTTTATACTTTCCTGTCAAATAAATTAGTGAAAGCTATTGCAGTTAGAGAATGTGTTTTTCTTTACCACAGTAGTTGATGATATTGTTGCAATTTAGAATAGGTTTTGGGTTTGCATAGGACAATATGGGTAAGTGTTAGTATTTTCCTGAGCATTATTACGTGTCAACCTTTAGTCTAATACAAGGTGTGGTAATATCAGTCAGGAAAACATAAATGCAAATGTTGACTCAACTTTTTTTGCCTTTAATTCTCTAGGATTACGACGGCTTTTTTGAATCGAAGGAGAGCAACACTGTGTTCTCCTTTCTTGGACTGAAACCCACTTTGGCATCAAAGGTCAGTGTCATATTGCAGACTTTTCATTGAATTCTTGAAATAGTGAGAATGAATTGTCTTTGAATGGAAGGAGCCCTGTGTATTCAGATGCACCACTGCCCTGATCCATACCTTGTCCTTGCCAACTTCATGCTAATGAGGTAATTGAAATGATTGTCAGGAAAAGCAAAGCATTTTAAATGAAACCTAGCATATACATGGGAGTTGATTTGAGACAGCAGATAAATTAAGTGTAAAGAATACATTCCCCTTCACATTAGCCATCTAAATTGTAAGCAACTGGATGAATTATAACAGGAGACAGAAATAAGATCTTAAGCACTCAAATGTCTGTAGCCTGGCATAATGGCTCAGCATTTATTCATTAAGATTTTATTTTATTTTTCTTATTTTTTATTTTTCTTTTCTTTTATTTTTC
>VXAY01001109.1:1089692-1180066 GCA_013399855.1 Oxyruncus cristatus | reverse complement strand
TTTTTTATTTTTCTTATTTTTTTATTTTTCTTATTTTTTTATTTTATTTTACTTAATGCTGAAGTGCTGGAGCAGTCAGGAATTATATCAACTTTTTGGATAAGAATTCAGTTTTAGCAAATGCATATATTCAGGTCAGACCACAAAGCCAGGTAACAACTTTCTATTAACATCAGTATAACAGAGGAAATTTTATTGGCAGATGGAAGCCTGGACACTTGTTCAAAGAGACTGTATGGTGCGCGTTTTGGCAGTAGATTAGACACACAGGGGAGGATGTTTCTTCCCTTGGATACTGCAGGTATAGGTGTGTTTGTTAGTAGTACTGTCTCAGGCCTGGATGGTAGCTCGTGTGTATCTATAGAGCTCCTCCTCTGCCAGAAATTTATTTATGGACCCCATGAGGGACAGGAGTGGGAAGGAACCTCAGCGGAGAACTGCAAAAGCAGGTTATTTTGGCAGCCTGCCTCATTTTGTGGCTTGGAGAACTAGTCCTAGGAAAAAGATGATGTTCTACTGCAATCTGAAATACCACCTTCTATGCACCTCTATTCCTAGCAAATATCCTGTTGTAGGCCTGGGGGAATGTCTCTATAAACTATCTGCTTCAGTCTGGTAGCATTTCAGAGGATGCATCCTCAGCCGCTCTGTGGACCAAGGTTAGGGACACCTTGTATGCAAAGGGCACAGGCACGGGAGATGAGAATGTATTCATAACATTGATATTATGTTAATAATAATCAATATTTTGTTTTTGTCTTTTCAGTAGGCATCAGAACCATAGAAAGCCCATGTGAAGTATCAACAAGCACATTTCTGAATGAATGACCCTGTTCTTCAGCACATAACAGCTTCCCTAATGGATCACTGTGATAGAGCAAACATGCATCTTTAGTAGTAGTCTGCTTGCCATGAGATGGTGCTCTCCAATAGCGTGGAGCTAATGGCACACATACGAAACAGGCCGGGCTACTCACCTTCCTTTTTTGATAATACTCACTGTTGATGTTTCACTTTTGTCTTTGGATTGCTCTTGCAACTTGCCCTGATGTTCTAACAGACACGTACGTTTGAGAGTAAGGAGTGGAAGTGTAGGGCTTATATCATTGGTGGATATACTTATGTAGACAGATTTCTTACTGTTTTTAATTCTTCCCAAATTAGCTCATCATGATAATTGAAGTGCTGGTGGTCTGTGCTGGCTGTGATCCCGAAGATAAAAAACATAAATCCTGAGATCTCAGTCTAAGCCAGTAACTGCTGTATTTTTGCTCTACATTTATTTATTGTGATGTTTATTCTAGATCATGGTTATTTTAAGAGACATGGGCTGCTAATATTGTTCATGAAAACTTGATTTGTTTAATGATGCACATTACAACTGTCTGTTTAAAACCAGTTCCTTTCATGAGGGAGGTGCCAAAGTGAAATATTTTGACGTTTCCTCTTCCAAAAGCAGGTGAAATGTGCAGGAAAACACTTGGTGGAAATACTGGGGAGTTCAGAAGAACTAAAGGGGGTCTCATAGCTAATGATAATATGAAGTTATCTCTTAACTGAGAAAGTCTTAACACCCACAGTTGGAGCTCTGTAGTTGGACTGTCTTGAAATTTTACCAAAACCTTCAGTTTACCTCCAATAAACAGCTCCGTCACAAGCCACATGAGAGTCAGGGGGATACCTTGAGAGTCAGGGCTCAGTCCCGTGGGTGGTTAATACTCTACCATGGTCCCAGAGCACACCTAACTTGTCTAGCTGTTATCCTGGTTATATGCCCAGATGTGGTCATGTGGTGGTGCCTCAAAGACCGTGAAAATGCTGGGTGTGTGCTTTGCTGGATGAGACCACAATGGCAGCTCAACTCTGGAACAGGAGCCAAGTAAAGGAAGTAGACAGTGTTCCAGGGAGACTGCATTGATGCATATAGCAGAACTTAGGCCTGTGACTTGCCAATAAACATTACAAAATGCATTCTAGAGAGAAGTCAAATTGCATTCTGCATCCTGAATCAGGTTTGGCTATGAAAATAACAGTTACGCTGTAATGTAGCTTTTACTCAAGTGATTTCATAATGACAGGGTAGTGCCATCACAGTCTTCGGGTAATGAAAGACAACCATTATGTGGAAAAGCTTCTTTGCAATCACAGTACCACTCAGACTGTGTGCCTTGAAGGAAGCCAAACTTGTAAAAGCTGTCACACTGTCTTGTGCAACAAATCACGTGTTCTGTTAACATCAGTAAACATGGCATACAAGACATGGTAGTTGAAAGGGACAACAGTTGGAGGTCGTCTGGCCCAGCACTGTCAAAATCAGGGCTAACGACAACACTGGCTTGGATCAGATATGGGTTTGTCTAACAGAGCATTAAAAATATCCAAGGATGAAGATCTCGTAACTCTCTAGGTAACCTGTGCCGTTGCTGCAGTGCTTTCCTAGTGAAAACTTTCTTATCAAGTCCAGCTTTGACTCCTAGGCTGTAATTTGTGGCTGTTACCTTTGCTGAGTTTTCTGGCACTCACAGAAAGAGATTTGCACCATTCTTCTTGCCCTCAAGATAGTTGTAGTCTACCATTAGATCACCTCCTAGCCTTCTTTGTACCAGACTGAACAAACCTAGGGCTAGATGGAGCAAGAGCACACACAGATTTGAAGTCCATGGTTGTATTTACTGGTCAAAATCTTAGCCACGGCACCTTCTCTACAGGAATCCCAATGTGCGTTTTTTAGAATTGTTGTCTGTGTTAAGGTACTGTGACATTCTTGTAACCAATCCTGTATTTTCATGAGACTTGAACCTCACTGTAGGAAGGGAATATGACATGAAGTGGAACTGTACATTGTTAACTTCACCAAGTTAACAGGTGAAGGAACTATTCTTAAAAGGAAGTTAAATATTTAACTTTGTAAATGAATACAGATATAAATTTACATAATTGTGCAGTTGATTACAGAGAAGCCATCCTGGATTTATCATGTACTTGATACGTTGTAAACTTTTAGAACTGCCTGAAGTCCCAGGTTTGAAAAATTTACCTAAGTGTGTGAGTATATACACATGAGTAATCCTGGGCAAAATCCCAGGCTTACTGATGTGAGAGGCAAAACCACACTGATTCCTCTAGGGATGAAATTAGTTTTACAAAACTCCTATTGAATTTTGATAAATGTAGAATAGAAGGCTCTCATTTAGTGGAGAGTTAGTCTTGTTACAGCTGTTAAATAAGCCTAGCTTATTTCAGAGCACACTTGTGGGCATAATCTGTGTGGAGGACAACACTAGCTCTGAAGATATTCTGCTTGCTTGTATGGATTGGCACTGTAAGTCCCTTAGAATATGTGCTTTTGAATAATAAGTGTCTAGCTTAAAAAGAAAAAGAAGTATATATATATATAAAGATGTTATTCGAATGTGAATTTGGTCTGTTGTGCGACAGCCTTATTTTTGTAATTAAACTAAGTAAGAGTTCTAGTTTGTTACACAAGATGATCTGGAATTTTTTAAACCAGTTTTGTAATAATGAAATGTAGCTATCAGGTAACTGAAAAGGTCTGGGGAAACTAGAGACAGTTATTGAAGGAAATAGCAAATTCCTAATTCTCTTCAAAATGTTTGCATATAAAGGTATGCTTGAGAACCAAATGGTCCAAATTTCTAGCTAATACTTCTAACTACTCCACTTTTTAAAAGGGAGAGCAGTGTGAATTAAACTGTAGATCTTTGTACCTAGCTGAAGCTGCTGTGTGGGCTGACGTGCACATGCACATTCACTGTATCAGTGGCTTTAATAGAGGTGTTTTTGTTCGTGCCACACACTACTGGATAGTGCCTTGCCAGAAAGAGGACTGTTTCTGTAGGGTCTTCTTAGATGTGTTTAAACTTTGAACTGAGAAAGGGGTAGTTTCTATATTGCCATTTTTTTTAATAATACAATAAATTGGTTTTGAGGCCTGAGTCAAAAGGCATATGCTTTGTAAGACTGAAACAGTTTTTGATGAGTCTTCTGAACTTCTGATTTTTCTTAGGTGACTTCCTTTTTTTTCCTTTTCCTATTTGTTGACTGTCTAGAATCAGACCTTCCAAGGGAAGTGGACCTGC
Organism: Oxyruncus cristatus; assembly: GCA_013399855.1. NCBI lineage: Eukaryota > Metazoa > Chordata > Aves > Passeriformes > Cotingidae > Oxyruncus > Oxyruncus cristatus. Next base: position 1,175,966 of record VXAY01001109.1, on the reverse strand, counting down.
AGTAAAGCCCATAAATCCATGTTTACACTTACTTTACAATAAGTCTGATTCAAGTGTTGAGCAGCGCAAATGCTGTGACTGAAGTGAAGAGTAGCTGCCGAGCTCTCAGTGCATTTCCTGGTTATCCCTCCCTGCTGTTTTCCCCCATCAGGCCATTATTTTGGGCAATACCATGGTTCAGATGTAGGACCCTGAAACTTTAGGCAGTGCCTTGTGGCACTTCACAGGACTGCAAGAATGGGGTGATCACCAGGAAAGCGCCAAATCCTATTAGTCTTCAGTGGCTCACTGATTTCACTAGATCTTGGCACAAACAGTGGCAGGAGGATGGAGCCCTGTGTGTTCACCCTGCACAGAGAGCAGGAGTGGCAGACATGGTGCAGAATGGCCCCCAGCTTTTGATGGCACCCTGACCAGGGGTTCTCACAGGGGCCTTTGGCTGGCAGTGCCATGTGTGAAACCACATAGTACTGCTTTCCACAGGCTCCTGCTGCATCATGGCCTATCCTTCACCCTCTTGCTCCCTAAGGAATTTGGGAGGGAAAACAGAGAACAGTTTCTTGAGAGCAGTCCTCCAGCCAGGGCAGATCCAGCTTACTCCCCTTTTCCTACTCTTCACCTCTTCCTAATGTGCGTCATCCTGTCCTGTGTGGACCTACCTGTGTGCAAAGCCTCCACTCCCAGCCACCTGTAACATTCCTGTGAGGCACAAATGCAGAGCTGGTGTTCACCTTCACGGCGTCAGTGTTCTGTAACTCGGTAGGGGAGGGAGCACGTTGCATCCTAGGCCATGTGCACATTATGTATTAAATTGTGTTCATCTAATAAAAAGTTGTAATTCAAAAAAGATATTTGCTCTGTGTTGTATGTGCCAAAGGAAACAATGAAAAAATATGAGTCTTTATTCTTGCTGCAGCTCACTCTGGTGACAATCAGAGTGCTTTGGTTTGGGCAGCTTCTGCAGATGGAAGCACTGCAGAACTTTTCACATGGGAGGGGTGAACCTGATTCTGTAAGATGCATAGTGCCTTTGAACCCTGGTGTCTCCATGGGAATTGCAATGTGCAGAATGCCTGCTGTGCTAGGGTCTCCCCAGGTAAATAGTAGTAAAGAAAAAAAAAAAAGGATGATTTATTGTCTTTCAGTTTTTGTGCTTGGGTTAGCTGATAAATACCACAGAAATAACGGACAGACCCTTTGGGGTGACTTGGACATTGGGGCCAGGAAGTTTCCACACACTGAAGTTTTGCTCCTAGATAGAGCTAAAATCTTCACTGCTTTTTAGTGTCTGAAAGAAATGTGAGTTCTGGTTTGCCTATCCACTTTTTTTAATTCATAGAAGGTAATTAAATATGTTTTACCAGGTAAGCTTGTAACCAAAGGTACAGGTTTGCGTCGTTACAGTCTTCCCTTGATTCTCCGTCTAGTATGTATTTTTTAATACCTTATTGTTCCTGTCTAAAACTTGTCTGCTATCTCGTGTGAGCACTGCCATGAAAACTTTGCCTATTTATGACTTGTGCACCTTGGAGCAAGGTTCTTTGCCATCTGCTCTAACACAGGAGGTATACGTGGAAAAGGCAAGCCTGAAATGCCTGAAGTGGGATCCTCAGCTGAGGGAAGAGCAGTAGCACCTTTCTGAAGTGAGCAGAGCTCTAGTAGCTCAACTATTATGTGATGGTGGGTAGAAGCAGTTTTTGCTGCAGGGATGGGCAGGAGCTTCTTGACTTGCAGAGAGGAAGTGATGTTCTGTGTCACTTTGCTCACGTAGCATCACAGCTGTGTGTTAAGTCATGGCACTCACATCCCTCTTACCCAGCTGCTGAGGAATACACTGAGAGCAGTAAGCAGGCAAAGGTCGCACAGTACGGGATGCTTTGCCACAGTCATCCTCCCATGCATCCCAGCTCTGTGTCTGCTCCCTGTGCCCGGGGAGCATCAGTGGGAATGTGCTTGAAAGTCATTGCTGTGTTTTCCCACATGCACACATGTGTCTGCCAGTCTGTCTCCATCTCATTTCTACCTCAGAGCTGTTGGTCTGGGCTGTGAGAAAGTCCTTCTGAACTTGCTCATTTGCTTGATCTGCCTTTTAGGTTCCAGAAGGACTTACCTTCTTCATTCCATGGACTTCAACCGAGCTGTCACTGAAGGTCCCTTGACACTTTTATCTGAAGTGACCTCCCTCAGGTTGCATGGTGCAGCACAAGCAACATTCTGGGTGCAAGTCCTCCATACATTGATTTCTTTAAAGGTGACCATTGCATGTGATGGAATCCCTTGGTGAATTTGGGAAACATTAGAAAATTATAGGATTAAGGAATTAGCACCCTAATGGAAAGGTCATCTGGAGCCTTGAAAAATGGTGTCTATAAGGCAAGAAAGCATTTATTAGGTTGGAAACAGAGAGTTCAGAAGCAGAGTCTTTGAGAAATGTGTGCCACTTTCCAGCTGTTTGGTTGTCCTATCCAGTTCATCTGTCCATGGTACATACATCTAGTTCAGGAGAGGAACCTCACTCTCCAGGGAAAGCACACACTTCTGGCCGTGACTCCTCAGCCCAGGGAAATACTCAGAAGTCAAAAAATTTGTGTCAAAAATCTCTGCTCTAGAGGCACTCATGCAAAGCCAGTGGTAGGTAGGCACAGGAGGAGAAAATCCTTTCTTCATGTCTGGGGAAGAAGGCAGACCCTGTACACCCTGTCCCAATCCCCAGGGATGCCCCAGTTTTCACCCTGTAAGGAGTAGTCCTTAGATGGTGATGCTGCCATTCTCAGAAAACACCTCACATCCTGCAGCAGCCCTACATTCCACCTGGGGATGCTTCCTTCTCCCTGCTGCTTGAGAAAGGAGGTATTTTTCACATACCAGCAATAAACAGCACACTGGTTCGGTGCCTCTCAAACCTCAGAGACCACATACCTCTTCCAGTCCAGGTGCTGCCTCCTTCAACTGTGGAGCAAACAGTGCTTACCTTTCGCAGCTTTATATCCTTTATGGGGGGAGGCAGGACGAATATAGGTGTGAAGAGGCAAAAAATCGATGATGTGCTGATAGACTTTCATATGTGAGAACTAAGAAAGCTGAATCAGTCTTAAGCATGATATGAGCAGCCCACTAATGTTTTCAAATAAAAACTTTTATAATTTAGTTGTAAATTGTCTGAGTAAAGCTGTGTGTGGACAGGACTCTTAATTTTTTCTGCCTCAGCTTTCTTTGCCCACGTACCCATATTGTCCTCTTTCAGCTATTGCCTAATAACTGTATCTGCTGGGAAAGGCTCTTGCAGAGTCCTCTGGTGACATCATCTGCCTGCAGCAGTGACATGGCCATAAGTCATCTCCAAAAGACAGGAAATCTGCTTGCTGAGCTGTCTGTAGTGCTCTGGGCACTGTGCCTGGCCGGTGCTGCAACACACAAAGTCAGGGCATCCCACTGCTGTCCTGACGTGGGGCACCCCATAATGGCTGATAATGGTTTTCACTGCTGATCCCCAAAGTAATGGTCTTCCTACTATGAGACCTCAGTAATCATTGGTACTGTGGGTATAATTTTTCTTCTTTGGGTTTTCATAGCTGGTTTTCTTCCTGGTTTTATTGGATATGCTTTTCTTCTTTTAGATGTCTTCTGTGAGTGGCATAAATTTGAGTTTAAGCCATGAGAGGGCTTTTAGGCCAAGACAGCTATACAGCATTGCTGTGAAATGTGCTCCTGAGTCATTATGGTAAATTGCTGTTGCATCAGCCCTGTTCCAGATGGAATACAATACTTAAACCCTAAGTGACCATTTCATGTCCATAGGAACATTCTCACTCTGAGCAAAGTGTGAGTGTCCATCAAACCCACTTGTACCTACTGAAACCTACAGAGGGCATGGCATTTCAGTGTAACAAATTTCATGGTCTGCATTAAATAGTCAACCTAGAGGAGATCTCTTGGGTTAGAGAGACAAGTCCTTTGCTGTTTCTGTCGTCACAGAGTCTGTTTCGTAAAACTACCCAACTCCAGCTAAAAGCACCAAACTGTGTCTGGGTTGATTTTTTTTTTGTTTGTTTTTCCTGGCTCTGCTATACCAGTTGGAAAGTTGTCTTGAGATCCTGCTTCTCTTGCACCAAAAAAATAAACTTTCGTCCAAATTCCAGCTGAACTTTATTCTTGGCCAGCTTGTCTTCATGGTCCTTGTTGTCCTTTCATTTAAAGAGCCTCCCTCACGGAAATTACCTGTCGTATGAGCTGGTTTCCTCTACTGCCTTAGCTATGCTTCTGCCAGTGGAGAGTTCAGTTCTCTCTGTGGACACCACTGATATCCAGGGCCAGCTGAGATCCCTGGGAAGAGGAGATTCCCTCTATACAATAGCATGGAGTAACTCCATGAAGCAAGTCCAGAACGAGTACTTAAATTACTTCAGCTACCAAAATTTATAATTAGAGATGATTTTGATACTTGCTTTCAGTCTCTTGGCAGAAGTGTTGCCATTTAGCAGTTTCCCATTTTAGCCCTGACTGAGTTATTTCTCCAATTTAGCATATTTCCTGGGCATATTGTGTGGGCAGATGAAAGAACTGCACTTGCTAAATACATGAATTAAACATTCTTGTGACAGATTTTAACCTTCAGTTAGTTCAAAGGTTTCAGAAAAATCAATAGCCAGGGATCTGGTCCTTGAACTTACAACAGCTGCAGGAGTGAAATACAGATCTGGAAAAGACCATGAGTAGCCACTCATCTTTTAACATTTTATTTCATTATAATAGATAGACATGTTTTAAAAAGTGCTCGTAAGGGCAGATCCTAATTCCCCTTTAATTTGAACAAGGAACATGACTCTCCTTGGCAGACAGCAGTTACTTTGGCATAAAATCCTGTACATGATGGGCCTGAGACCTGTTGCAGTTATGGCCCTGTTAGAGTGCTGTGGTGAGCAAGACAAGGGCAATGGCCATTTTCCCCAGAGCCGTACACAATTTGTCTCTGCCTTTCAGCAGTTGAATGCTGCCTGCTGGTGCTGCACTGGGCTCAGGATCTCCCCCTTCCCTCTCCTCTTGATGCTGCCTCTTGTTCACCTCCAGTCCAGTGCTGCTGCCTGGCTTTTCTGCATGTCAAACCAAAATCACTGGATTTGCCCCAAAAAATCACTCTTGTGGTGTCCTTGCAAAAGATGCTCTTAGACACATAACACTGTAGGGCATCAATAAAGGCAGACTAAACCATGGTTGTACCTTCTTGAAGACCTTTTGGACATCCTGGGAAGTGGGAGGGAGAGGGATGAAAAGTGGGTGACGTTAGAGAATGAGTTGATTAGTGAATATGGTCTTCATATTCATACTGTGCTGACTGAAGATATTTACATTACAGATGTTTAGAAAAACATTGTCCACTTCTCCACTTCCCTTGCAGAACAAAAAGATGGAAAACAAACCAATGCAATAAATAAATTATTTTCTACATTCTTCTTAGAAGCCCCAAAGAAAGTAGGTTCATTGACTTTTTGTTTGTTTGTTTGTTTTAATACTTTCACCCACCTCATTTTTCATTGAGAAAGGCTCTGATGGAAAATTATTTTACCAGCAGCTCCATTAATAATAAATTCACCCTCATATAAACTAGCATAGGAAGTTGTTGCATAGACTTTTGTTCCTGCTGATGTCACATCAGGATGTTCCATCCTGATGTCACACCATCAGCACACACTGGCATGGCGTTCCCCATCCTGATCAGGGGCCTACAGTAATCCTCTGCTCACCTGTGAGGAGAGCATACCTGCTCTGGGAAAGCATGCCTGTGTTATCATGGAGATCTGGATGGCCTGGTCCAACGGTGCAGAAGGAAAAATGACGTTACCAAGAAGTGGTAACCCAGGGGAAAATTGGAGACTCACCCCTTCAAAAAATAAAGTCACAGATTTGCATCTCAGCTTGTTTTGGAGGACTGCGTCCTCTGGTGTTGCCATGAAGGGTCAGTCCTGTATCAGAGGCAATGAAGCCAGGAAAAGGACAGGAGGGAAGAGCCATAAGGAGGTGTGGGTGGAAGCGGGGAGCTGGGATGTGCTGTCTGTCACTGACATCTAGAGGACAGCACAGACAGTAAGTACGTTGTGAAACAATATGAAGTAACCAAACCCAGGGTATGGTGAGCCTTCCCGGGCCCGGCATCACTCATGGGCACAGGGATGCTTGCAGCTGACACTCACTGGCTTTCCAAACTGGTGCTCATGCTACCTTTAAGCATTTTACCCACTTTACCCACCGACATGGCATTTTTTGTTGTCTGTGAGACACCAGCACTGCTGTCTTCTGTGGGTGCTCTCTTGTCTTCTTCTCCCCAGCCAATACAAAATTTGAGGCTGACCAAACCAACTCTCAGCAACAGAAGTTCCTCACAGGGAACATGCTGGCAGCTGCCATCACCCATCATGACTATGAAGTCCGTGGGCTTTACTCAACCAGGTGAGGGAGGTCAGGCACTGGCAGAGCCCTGTGGCTCTAATGCCAGGGTCCATGGGCACCTGCTTGGCACCCTGTGCCGAGTGAGTGCTGATAGAAGGCTGTGGGATGCTGCCAGATGCCGTATGGTACAAGCCCTACTTCAAGGTGTGGCTTCTGCCCTGCTGTGCTGTGGTTGGGGGCTGGATGGAGTCCCTCTGGTTGGAGGAGCGTCCAGGAGGATTGTACAATCCTGTTGTCATCCATTTGTGTTTTGAATACTTTATGCCTTCCTGTAAAGAACATGTTGTTCAAGCTTCTGTTAATGCAAGATAAACCAGCTTTTAAAATTAAAGAAAGTAAGTAGGGAGGCTCCTGAGAAATTAGTTTTAATTTTAGAGACATATTTTCACAGTAGGCTCCTCTTCTTGGCACAGCTTAAGGGGAAGAAAATGAAAGTTATTACAGACAGACCACCTTCTCCAATTCTTTCTGCCGACACCAAGCTTTTGCAGATGCAGGAAAGAACTGAAGAGGTTGAAAGAACAATTCATACCATTTCCAGGAAGTTTTAGAGGGATTATTTTTAACTGTTTGCAGCTCGTTGGACTAGGCTGGCTTCTTTTTCTCCAGGAGTTGTTCAGTAACACTTCAAGCAAAGAAGCTGCTTCTTCTGCCTCAACAAGGGCAGCACCAGCAGAGACAAAGGAGTCATTATCCCACTCAGCGCTTGTCAGTCCACACCTGGAATGCTGTGTTCAGTTATGGTCCCCACTATGCTAAATCATATGTGGACAAGCTGGAGAGTGTCCAGAGAAGGGCCACAAAGATGATTGAAGGACTCCACATGAGGAAAGGCTGAGAGCTTTGTTTCAGCCTTAAGAAGAGAAGGCTTAGGAGAGATGTTATTTCAATGTGCCAGTATTTGAAGAATGGCTATGAAGAAGGTGGAGACTCCCTTTTTGCAAGGAATTACATAGAAAATGCTGGGGATAAGGGATACAAGTTACTCCTGGGGAGATTCTCATGACACAAGAGGAAATTTTTTCACAATCAGAACAATCAACCAGTGGAATGATCTCCCCAGGAAGCAGTGGATTCCCCAGCACTAGACACTTTGAAGATTTGGCTGGGCCATCTTGCCTAGACCATGGTTTTGCTAAAAAATGTTGGACCAGATTATCTCTGAGGTCCCTTCTAACCTGGTGTTCTGTGGTTCTGTGATTCCTCCCAAGGTGGCTGAACATGCATGCAGCAGCTCATCGCTCTGCTTAGACCATGTCAAATTGGCACTTTCCAAGGACCACGGAATTATCCTACACCTTGGTTTTCCAGCGCTCCTGAACAGTCTGTCCTCATAAAGAAGCTGAGCAGAATAGTATAAGGATGAGTAAACAGTTTTGCACAAAGCTAATAAACATTTTTAAAGGGATTTTAATTGAGTGCTGCATTTAATTAGCTTTTCCCTTGCTTACAGCTTTGCCCTCTGAATCTACCAGAGGTCAGGTAAGGCAGTGTGTGTAACCTGTGCCACTGCTTCCCAGCAGCTCTGCACATTGGCTAAGCAGTGCTCCCATCAGCCACCCCCACTGCTGCCTGCTTTGCTTCTGAGGAGGCTCCTGCCAACTTGCCTTTGCAAGCAGTGGATCCCAGTGGTTGAAATTTCCAGGGACTTACTCCATTTTGTTGGATTCATGAAAGATCTTCAGGAAAAAGATGTCACCAATGAGCATGGTCCTCATGCCCGTGGTGATAGTGATGTTCTTTCTGCTTCTCCTGCACACTATGCCAGGAAAAGTAGTCAAACAAAACTAAAAAGACAAAAAGAAAGGAAAAAAAAAAAAAAAGAAAAAAAAAAAAGAAGAAAGTGGGAAAAACTGTTCATCTGCAGTAAAAACATGTTCTGTGTGGAAAATAAATTGGGTGATGGACTTTCAGTAGAGCTGGATGGCACAGAGGTTGAATTCTTCACAAAGCTTTAAGATTGCAAAGTTCTTCCAGTCATACCCTAGAACAAAACTCCCAAATCTTTGCTGTTTCACTCTATAAACCAGCCAGTAGCTGCTATCCTCAGACCTAGGAATTTTCTTCAGTGGGTGGAGAAAGGTTACTTTATTCCTCCTCACTAATTCCCCCAAATGAGGGGGTGTCAGGTACAGTTTCAACATGCACCCTAGTGAAGGATATGTATGGATGAGGCAGAAATGGCCCCTGTTCATGGGACACTGCTGCCCTAGCACATGAGACACCTCTCTGGAGCACCCCTACATGAGGACAAAGGCTTTGGGGGTCATTTTGCACCATCTGAGACAGCCACTGTGGAGGACAGTGCCTACTTGCCCGGGGAAGACTGAGACAAGTCCGTGGCCTCAGCTCAGTGCCATGTGGGGACACTCCAGCACTCAAGCTGGTTGCTAAAGAAAATCAATTTTAAAAACAGGAGGTTTAATTAGAGCACTAAGCTCCCTCGTTGTAATGCTGCATCTCTAGATAGTTTTACTGTTTTATTAACAAGTCTCTTGTACGTATTTCTTTCCTGTTACTTGACAGATGCTTTCATCAGGGTTATATGAAGTCCTATTTTCCCCCCTGCTTCATCTAGAAATAGATTAAAGAAAAGCTGAAATACAGGTTAATAATTATATGCAGAGTGAACTATTTAAAAAATATCTTTTTAAAGTGAAAAATGCAATTTTAAGCCAGTTTTACAAGGTCTGTTATTCCACAGTGGTATGTACGTACCCAGGAGTGGTTTTTCCAGGTAAGCAGCTGTTCTGCTGAGGCTGACAGGAGCTCTCCTCCGCTGGGGGAGAGGCAGAGTGAAATGCCTCTCCTTGCACAGGCACACAGAAACAGGAAAAACCCCTCAGAGAATTTCAGTGCTGCTGTTGTCAGACAGAAAATTAGGCTGCAATTAGACAGGCCCCTGTGAAAACGTGTGGCTTCTGCTACACGTGTTACTGAGCCGTGAGACTGAAATCACGTAGCGCGACACAAATTCACCAAAAATTCGTGGAGTTAAGTTAGACCTCCTTGTTGGTGGGTTCAAAGAAGCACTCACAGGAAGTAGAAGCTTGCCATCAATGGTGCCCTGCACACTTGCTCTGGTGGATAGGCAAATGGACCAACAGATGTAAGAGGTACATTTTAAAAGCAGTTATGTGCTTTCTTACAACCCAAACCACCTTAAGCACAAGTTCTGTTAAAGCAAACCGTGGTCATAGCAGCCACTAGGCCTAAGTAGCACCATTTTCAATTGTTTAAATATTGGTTACAATCCTTCAACATTAAGGATTCCATCAAGATCATAACAACTCTACAAACACCTTCTCTATGCCCCACCTCATCAGTTGGTTTATCACTGAATAAATGCATCATTGCTCTGTTGACATTAATTACAGTCCATAAATCGAATGCATCCTTTAGCTTTGTGTCATTTTATTCAGTTTAGAAAACATACAAATCCTGGGATGTGGCTTAGCTCCATTTAAGATAAGTAAATGAATGTTCTTATGTGAACAAGGAATCAAAGTTCCCATTACTGCAAATGGATATCTAGAGAAGGCTACTTGGATGCAGGCATTTAAGCCTGAACCCAAATCCTGTCTTCTGTGGAAAAGATAAGTAATCTCCATATTTTATTCTACGTCCATCTTCGATGAACCAGCTGTCGCAGCTTCCAGACCTCCAGGGACACATTTTCTTCCTGCTTGTTCTACAGTAATTACCCAAAACTTTGCTATAGACACTGTGAGGCAAGATTTTGAGGATGAAGGGAAATAAGAAAAAAGTTTGCTTGAAGTAATTGTAAAAGTTGTTATCTTTTATTGAAAAAAACTGATTTCAGTATAAAATGAAAGGCCAAATAAAAAAATGAAAAGTGATTTGGTCTTACAAGAACTTTGAAGGGCTTAGCTATGCTTAAGATTTTCTCCAAACCTGTATATCTGCATTACATTGATCACAATAAATGTAAGCTCAGAAAATGTTCATTATTTATTTTAACTGGCATATCTATATCTCAAAGATGGTTCACAAATAGGCTCTGTATATCATTATCTTCTTCAAATAAACATCTTTAAAAGGCAAAGGTGATTGAAGGAAGGATATTTGGCAGTGAAGTTTGACTATTACTAGAAGTGCCTCCTCATAGCCCCTGGAATCACAGATCCTCACCACGCAGTGACTGACTCTTAACACGAGCTCAAGCAGTGCATGAGCACGTGCAAAACACCAGCCACGGCACTGTCTGGGCAGCGTTGGTCCCACCTTCTGGGTGCTAGTACGGAACCCCAAAAATACATCATGAGTGTGCTTCCCTCTGCAAAGGGCTGGATTTCTTCTCCACTGAAAATACGCTTGTTGCTAATAAAGTACTAACGTGGTTGTGCCTGACTTTACATACCAAAAGAGAGCAGAACTTTCTTTAATTGTTCTTGAGGGAAGGACAAGAGAGGAAGGAATGGGGCAGTCTCAACATTCCCTAATAAGTTGCACTTTATGAATGGCACTTAATAAACGATAAGCACTATATATTACAGACTGTAGGTTAACAAAAAGGGACCATAGCCCTCTGGAGTTTACAAGTGCTTTGTATGAACTAAAACAGTTTGGCTGACATCTGCCTTTTCGGCAGATTTCCCATGGCATCCAACTATGCCAGTTTATTCATAATTCAATAACAACAGAGACATCTGCTTTAAAAGCAAAAGTAAACCTTGCAAAGCTGTTACAGCTGCTTGGTCTTGATATCTTTTTTTTTTTCAGTGATGAGACCATCTTGCTTTCCAAATGACCTTTAATTAGTCTTCTTCCAACTACTTCTACAAATATTACCGTTGTTCATGGTTTGTTACCACAGTAATTACGGAACTTGAAACAATACAAAAGGATCTTTTTCATAAGATTACTGGGGATGCAGAAGCCGTGGCAAAGGCAGGAGCAGGAGAGGTACAGTGCTTAGCAGAAATGTCACTGACGTGAGCAATAACCTTTAAAAACATTTCCTATGAAGTAGAGATCTGGTAAGAACATAATCAGATCTTTATTGGTATCAGGTAAGAACATAATCAGATCTTTATCAATACCAGATAATAGAAAAAAAATATTACGTGGACAACACTTACTCAAACTTTTCTGCTCAGCTGGTATTTCATCTGGTTTATGTGTTGGGAAGGAGGACAAATCAATGGAGCAAGTGACTGCTCTCACACCAGCCAACTCTGTTTATAAAGTGTTTTATAAACTACAGAAATAGAAATAAAATCTTGTTCATCTGTGCTTTGATCACCACCTTTGTTTGATTGTTGCACTTCTGTTTCAAAGGAAGCCCAGGTTTCTCTATGTTTTCCTCTACCTTTTCAATATCTGTCCTGATCATAACGTGCTATTTTTCAGGTTCACATAATTGCTTGTCTTGAATTTGCAGCCAGTGCCTCGGAAGGTAACTAACCAGCTGCAGGGATGACAGAGGTCTCCCAAAGCTTGTGTTCCTACTAAAATTAATACAATATATTATTTATCACCTCCAAGGAAAATATCTACCAATAGAAAATGCTTTTCTCTGATACTTAGAAAGAAAAATCGCATTTACCCCATCTGATGTCAAGCAATGTGGCCAAATCATAGAATCATAGAATCAACCAGGTTGGAAAAGACCTCCAAGATTATCAAGTCCAACCCTTGATCCAACACCGCTGTGGTTACTGGACCATGGCACTCAGTGCCACATCCAGTCTCATCTTGAAACCCTCCAGGGCCTGTGAATCCACCCCCTCCCTGGGCAGCCCATTCCAATGGCTGATTACTCTCTCTGTAAAAATTTTTTTCCTAATATTCAACCTAACCCTCCCCTGCCACAGCTAAGACTGTGATATCTTGTCTTCCTGCTGTTTGCCTGGGAGAAGAGACCGACCCCCACCTGGCTACAGCCTCCTGTCAAGTAGTTGCAGAGAGTGATGAGTTCTCCCCCGAGCCTCCTCTTCTCCAGGCTAAACAACCCCAGCTCCCTCAGCCTCTCCTCATAGGACTTGTGCTCAAGTCCCTTCACCAGCCTGGTTGCTCTTCTCTGCACCTGCTCCAGCAGGACCTCAATATCCTTCCTGAACTGAGGGGCCCAGACCTGGACACAGCACTCCAGGTGTGGCCTCACCAGTGCTGAGTACAGGGGCAGAATCACTTCCCTGCTCCTGCTGGCCACACTGTTCCTGATACAGGCCAGGATGCCATTGTCCTTCTTGGCCACCTGGGCACACTGCTGGCTCATGCTTTGATTTTGTTACCCCCCTTTTCAGCCAGACCCAAGTTTAGTCAATTCTCACCAAAGCAGCATCATCCAGAAAATTTGTTTCCTCCTTGAAACAAAGCAGCAGTGTGCACATCTGTTAAGCCCAAACGCTGAAGTAGATCAACCCACCTCTAGCAGTGACAGATCCAGGCAGATCTGAGCTCCAGACACATTTTGTGTAGTCTTCAGTCAATAGGAAGTTGTATGTGCCCTGCTTCCCTACGCCTGCTGAGGTGCCCAGACTGGTGCTGTGCTCAGACTGGGCGTCCCATCAACACCAGGAAAGCATTGCTAGAGGGCACTGGGTTGCAGAGAGTATGGATGGTGTCTATGGCCTCTGCAGGAAGCAGGATGGTGTCCCAAGGACATGTTCAGATTAATGACTTGTGACTGGGAAGAAAAGGGAGAGCAAGATGTGCTGAGAACACAAAAAAAAACAGAGTGAGAAAAACATGTTACAGGAGAAGCCTTGTATGGGACAAGACAGTTCTTGAGCTTACCTGGAGATGAATAGAGGAATCAGGATACAAGCAAGATATTGTGTGTCAGAAAGCAGATAAGACAAGCCAACTGGAACCGGTATGAACCAGATTATTCAAGAGGAATTCAAGCTCTTTTGGGGAATTGAGCCTTGCAAGGGCAGCTGTACCTAGGAAACCACATCATTAATGACATTTAATGCTGAGATTGCGTATGTACTGCTGTCAGGCATTTGGAAATGGATGTAGTAAAACTGGGATAACAAGGTGGTTTGTTTGGGAGGAGACTGTGTGGAGAAAGGGAGGTAAAGGTGGTAAAGATGAGAGCAGAAACAGGGGAAAAGTAAGAAGGCAGCATTAAACCATTCCATGAACAGCAGGATGTGGGATGTTCACTGTCAGGAGCATGGACACCTATAAACAGTTCTGAAGCTGATGGCACATCTGAAGCCCACCAGTATGCTGAAGGAAACACACTGGATAACCCACCAGACTCTCCATCAGTCCAAAATTCTTCTTTGGGATGGTAGCCAAAGAAGGGAGGAACTGCACAACAGTGACATATGGCATGGGAGGGCACAGGTAGGAGAGGCAGAGCTGGAACCCTTTGGAAATGACCAAGGTGTTATCTGTCAAACTGTTGGAGTTTCCCATTACATTTTTCAGCCTCATAAGCAGATAGATAAACTGCAGACAGTCACTAGTAAAAATCATAGTGTTATCACCCATTATAAAATATAAATATAATAAAGTTCATATTGTCTATTCTATTTTAAAGTAAGGAAATATGTATTTCATGAGGCTTTGAACACCCTTTGTGAAAAAACATCTTTGTGTTCAACAGGCATTTCTTAATACAGGCACAGGCAAGGTGAAACACCTGTTGAGAGATACATAGTTAACTCAGCTTTTCCTCTTTACAGTAACTGATGATGAAACACGTATGGATTTAGGAAGTTACAGAGTAGCGTTTATCATTTACGAGCTGGCTGATAAACTAATAATATGGGACTATTCCCTATTAACCATCTGTTCTGGCAGATAATGGTTCAGCACTGAGCACTGTCATATCAAGGATGCAATAACCTCTGCAGTCCTGCACATCTACATGGGCTTGGGAATGCAAAACATGGAAAGGTTCTCATTGGGTTAAGCAGTCAGAAACCCTCCAAGTGCATCCATAATCTGCTTACTGGCTAAGCTGGTTGGGAAGCAAGGGGCTGAGATCTTGCTGACCTTTGTCAGCAGGGTCATCTCAGTCCACACAAATTTCAAAGGGTCTCAGACTGTGCAAAGGTGGAGTGCTGGCACTGCTCAAAATTATTGCCACTGCATCAGAGATGTGTGGCTGTCTTGTCTGCATGAGCATTTAGAAGAAATATGGCTGTGATAATGACAATGATAATCTGCTGTTAGTTTGGAGAGTTTGACAAAACTGACAAGAGGCAATAACAGTTGCAAGGAAAAAACCCATAAATGTGCATTTTTCAGCAGAACTGATAACACTAAATTCAGGTAAAGGCCAGGGATTTCTTTTCCGTGGTGCTCATTGAATGCATTGAAGCACAAAGTTTCCTATACATTGTATTATATTTAGATTTTTTTAAAAAAATATATAAATATGAATGTGAATTCTAAGGGACTGGCTGGGTGGAGGGGGAGAGAAATATGCCTCTGTCTTGAACATACAGTGTGATACGATGCTTTTTCAAGTTATCACTGAAAATTTTCATTGTGCCACCTTTTATTTTCTTAATTTAAACATTTATTATACTTCAGATGTGGGTGCTATCATGACAATTTCCTTGGTGTGGTATTAGGTCTTTTATACTTCCTTTTCCCTTCAAGAAGGAAGCTGCATCCAATCCCAGGGATTCCTAAGACCTGGCTTTACTGGAAAATGTCAAGGCAAAGAAGGCATTAAGTACCTTGGCTTTTTCCATCACCTTCCCAGAGACAAAGGTGTGCAACCTAACTAAAGGCATGACTCAGCCTGTAATTCCCTGACTCCTCCCTCTTACAATGCTTGAAAACAGGACTGATACTTGCTTTCTTCCAGTCCTCAGAATCCACTCAGAAATGCTACAACCTACCAAAGATGGGCAGGGTTTGTCTTGCAATGACATTGGCCAGTGCCCCATCAAGCCCCATGGACTTGGGTGTGTCCAGTTCCTTGAAATGTTTCCTAACCTAGTTCTCCTTCACAAAGGTTAAGTCTTCCTTGCTCCAGACTTTCCCTCTGGTCTTGGGGACCTGTGATTCCTGAAGGCTGATTTTACCTGTAAAGAAAAAAGAAAGAAGGCACCGAGCCTAGCTTTTTCTGTGTCCTCTGTCACCAGGTCTCCTTTCCAATTCCTCAGCAAGCTCACATTTATCTGCCTTTCTTTTGCTCCTACAGATAAACTTGAAGGAGCCCTTCACTTTATGTTCCTTACTGGATTCTGCTTTAGAGAGGTTTAACTGTCCACCTCTCTTTCCATCTGTGCTGTATTGCTACAGGGACAATTTGCATTTAAACTTAACAGAATATTCTAGTTATGTTTAGTAGTTCTGCATGCTTTTCTACAATGATTTTATATTATTAGTATAAATCAACATTGCATTTATTTTAAATTGGCACCAAACTGTAGCTTGTTATTTGTATGTGAATGAGATGAGTCCTCACTCCATTAAAAGAACTTGCAGAAGCAGCAAGTTGTTACCATGTTAAGGGTTCCATGAACTGTTATCATCATTTATGCTTATTTTCTTTTTCTAGAATGAAAATAAGAGACTAGAGGATGGTTGGAACTTCTTCTTTCATATGTATTAGAGCTTCTCTGCAGAAATATTTCTGAATTTGGACTCTCCTGGATTTTAAGTGGTTTTGTCCCTGCAAATAAAGTAAAAAAATAAAATAAAATGAAACATTCTAGCATATGTATTTCTTGTCCTTTTCTACAGGGGGTAAACATTATTACAGCGTAATGAACTGCACACTTGTAGGAGATCAAGGTAACAGACCATCAGCTGTGTCTGTGTTGCACTAACCGGGCATGGATGACCACCACACTTCTGTGTCTCTTGAAGAACCTTCTGGAGTTTACTGACATCTCATAGAGTTTCCTACAAGAAGCATTTCTTTTCACTGTGATGCTGGCTTGACAAATTCCCAACTCAAATGCCTTTGGCTGAGGCCACTTTTACCCCTCTATGGTTTTTCCATCCCCAGGCACTTCAGTTTGTTGACACTGCAGAAGTGTTGCTGGTCCTTATCCTCCCAATCCTGTTTGCAGTGTGGACCTCAGTGAACAATGGTAGAATATGGGGGTAGAAAACAAACTGGAGAAAGAGAATAGTGGAACAGAGTAGTGGCTCTGACTTGAGTAGGACTGACTTAATCCAGCTTTGCATGAAGCCAGTCTATTATGCAATTTTGATTTTGGGTGCCAACAACTTTTTGAGAGGGTGAGGAAGTAGCCACAAAGCCTAAGATGTTTTGAAGGATTGTTGTTTTTACCCTGCTTAGTCTCTTGCTTTTTTCTAAGAAAAAATAATGTTCTTGTGAAATGAAGTCATACTCTACTTCTCATTCTACACAGAAATGAACAACCATCATGTATGGGTAGCCGAGAATGAGGACAGATTTCCATGTGTTGGGACCTAGGAACGCGGGAGTTTATTTTTAAGATGGATCTGGTAAAGATTTGTGAAAGATTGATTAACAGTTTTATGAGAATTACAACTCCCTTCCTAATTTAAAAGAATCTCCGTGTCTTACCCTGTTCACCTTCAGAAAGAGACTGAATTGTTTGTGCTGGTAGCAAAGTTCAGCTCTTCCCTCTCTGCCAGCTTGCTCAGGCACCATTACAGAGCACAGCTGCTGAGAGGTGTCCCTGGGGAAAACCTGTACACACTCACCAGGGAGGTTCAGCATGTCTCAGTAGGCATGAACAGCCATCTGCTGTAGTTCTGATGTTTAAACAGACGTCTGGTTCTTCCAACATTGTGTCCCCACCACCATCCCTGCTCCCTTCCAACCTCTTTTTCTCAGGGGTCACTATCCTCTCTTTCTAGCACTTCAGCAGTACACGTTGGGCCAGGCTGCACTAGCACATACTCCTTGCAATCACCCAGGGGTCTCCATCAAGAGCTGACACAGATTTCCCCTAAAAACCCAGTGTGATGGGAATTACTGTTTTTTACTGACTCTGAGTTAGTTTAAAACTGGAAGATTCACATTTGAACAGAAACATTTGGATTAGTGCTATTTATTAATTTATTTTTAACCATCTGCAGAGGTTGTTACTGGTATTCTGGTTTCTGAATCCTGACATAGTAAAAGGGCCTTTGTTTGCAGACACGTCACATGCCGTTCTTCCTAAAAAACCATTGGAAAGAAAGCATTATACATCTATGAGTCTGGTTCATTTGAATTCTGATAATAACTTCATTTCAATAATTTCCTATTTCTAATTCTACTGACCAAAGCTACATATTGGTGTCTATTTTTAAGCACTGTATATAATTTACGACATTGTTTATATAATGTTACATAGATTCATATATAATGCTATTTATATGTTTGCGTTTTCACTTCTCTTCTAGATTTCATCAGACTATTTACCAGATTTGAATTTCCAATTGATTTTAGTGATCTTTGTATTTCTATGCTTCACTTTCCTGGCATCAAGAGGAAAATTAACAGCAAAAAAAATCAGTCATACAATCATTTAAGTTGAAAAAGACCTCTAAGATCATTGAGTCCAGCCATTAATCTGGCACTGCCAAATCCACCGCTAAATCGTGTCCCCAAATGCCACAGCTACACATCTTCTAAAGACCTCCTGTGATAATGACTGACACTTCCCCAGGCAGCCTGCTCCAGTGTTTGACAACCCTTTCAAAGAAAATTTTCTTAATAACCAGTCGAAACCTGCCTTGGCACGACTTGACTCCATTTCCTCTTATCCTATTGTTTATTACTTAGAGACCGACTGCTGGCTACAACCTCCTTTCAATTGTAGAGAACAATAAGGTCCCCTCTGAGACTCCTTTTCTTCAGGCTGAACACCCACAGCTCCCTCAGTCACTCCTCATAAGACTTGTGCTCCAGACCCTCCAGCTCTGTTGCCCTTCTCTGGAAACTCTCCAGCACCTCAATGTCCTTCTTGTGGTGAGGGGCACAGAACCGGACACAGCACTCGAGGTGTGGCCTCACCAATGCTGAGTACAGGGGGACAATCACTTCCCTGATCCCAGTGGCCACACTATTTTTGATACAAACCAGGGTGCCATTGACCTTCTTGGCCACCTGGGCACATTGCCAAGGAAAAGAAACAGCTCAGCAAGCAAGCCAGTATAGAAAGGCAATTAGATTGAAGGAACAAGGACAAATGAAAAAGAGTAATTCCCTTTCTCGTTGTGAGTGTCTTTTGGGCATTTGTTATTTGTATTGTCTCACACTCATTTTCATACTTGGGTAACTCCATTCAGAATTGCAGTCTAGCTGGGTCACTATTCTCTTCCTTCTCTGAGAGATGATTCTCTCAGAGTATTTTCCATTTTCCAAGTGCATTCATCATTTATAATTACAACTTTGAAATCTTAAATTCAGTTATCATTTAAAGCCCTACCTTCCATTTCTGGCCAAATGACTCAAAAAGTCACTTCTCAGGCAGGATCTATGTCACTCTGTTCTTCTAATCCATTTGACATGATTTTTAGTTGACTGCTATGGACAAAGCAGCATGAAAGTAAGCTGTGTGATTGAAAGGTATCTTTCATAAAAGCAGGGGATACAGCTTGTTCTCAGCATTTCACTGAGAGCGCTGTGCCATTAGCATGTGTTATCTCTGCTGGAAAACAGTCAGATTGCTTTGCCAGGTATTCCTGTGAGGGTTTCTTTCTGCTAAGTCACAAAGAAATGGCAGTGCTGGAGCCTGGTTTTCCTTGAAAGACAATGACTGCCTTGTAAAGTATCTTTTTTCTAAGGTAGTTAGAAAAAGGGGAACGTTTACCCTGTAGTGCCTATTTCAATACCAATTTTTATTCCAAATACTGTTATTTTAGCTGTTTTTCAGAGGTCAACCCTATAAAGTGAGGCAATTCTGGAGTGTAGGCCTTCTTTTGCCAGGAAGACTTACAGCTAAAGCTGGCTGTCCTTACCAACCAATTAAACCAATTTTTTCCTCTTCAGTGCTGATATACAATATCCTCAGTGCAGAGCACAGAGTTTTTTCTCTTTCTTTTGGATAAATTTCACAACTCAACCCTACTTTTTCAAATTGCAGATAAGCTGAATTAACCACAGAACATATAGGAGCACCTTTGGAAAGCAGGGCAATGGCACATACAATTTTCTTTGCACGATGAATGTTAGCCTTTTTGCTGCTGATGAGAAGACTAGCAAACCATGTGGTACTACCTATCTAGCTAAGGAGGAGACACAGGGTATGATACCTTAGGCGTGCAACTGAAGCATTGAGGATGTTTGTGTTCCATGTTCCCCTTAAATAATCACTGGAGATAATATGTGTATCCCCATGTCGTGTTGACCCAGAAAGTTAATTTGGGGCAGGATTCCAGGACTGGAATCACCTCCTGGTTCAAGCATTTAGCAAAGAGCTCTGGGTTTTCAGGTCCTCTTCATTCATAAGGGAAACCAAGCATAGGGAAGGGCAGTCTCCTCTGCACCACTTCCATGGTCATGGTCTGACTTTCCCTCTCCATTCTCTCTCTCACTTATAAAGTTTATTCTGTCAGACTATACTGATAACAAAATCCGATCCAGGAACATGTTTATGTGAACCTCCTAATATTCAAACCCTTCTTTTTTTCTACTCCCATCCCCACAGTGGGTGTTACTGGAGCAGACAACTATGAAGGGTGAAGGAATCCCTGGGTATGTATGTAGTGCTTCTAGTGCCTCCACAAGTCACATCAACAACACAACTAATGTTTCTAGGCTGCACAGTAGGTTAGAGACACCAATCTATTCCACAGAGGTTATTGAAGAGTAAGGCTTTGCATTCTCATACTCCTGAAAAGTGCTGGCAGTGACATTTCTGTCCTTTTAAAACACTCTAATCTCCTTTTTTTTTCTATCAGCAAATTTTTCAGATATGTTTAAGTGAAGACTTTTGCATACGGACATTATATATCAAGCTCTTAATTAGGAACATTTTTGATACAATAAATATAATGTAAACTTAAAATGTAAACAAAGAAAACCCAGCCAACCTTCTTGTAGAAAATCTGAAGTGTTGGATGACATGATGGCATGAAAAAAACAACTAGTCTGAAACTATTTTTTGTTTCCATAATAGGGAGCCACATGATAAAGTAGGTTTTGCAGATCTTTCAGTTAGGAATTGCAGATCAGATCCCTGACATGCTCCACTTCAGTCCCTGCAATGGTTCCCTGGAAGATCTCCAGAGGGCTGATGCAGCAGGGGGAGGCTCTGCTGCCTGCAGGGTCCTGTCCTCTCTTCAGGGATGCTGTGGTATCACCAGGCACACCCTTGTGCTGCCTGAAGGGCAGCACTGAGTTTGGGGGTTCTGAACAGCCCCGCTGGTGCAACAGGAATGTGACGTGCTGCTTTTTTATAATGCAGGTGTGGTGCCTGGCAGTGGGTGGTTTTATCACAGCCTCCAGCCTCTTCTGAGAACCAAGTAGGAGAACAAGGGAGTGATCAAAATGGAGAGTAGGCATTGCTCAGTGCTATTCTTACTTACATCGTTACCAGCTGCCTTACTTGTCCTGCTGAGTTGCGCTGAGTCCTTTGAATTAGTGGGAGACTCAGTGGCACAGAAGGCAGAATTACAAGACTCGGCAATTTGTACAAGCAAGCAGCCATAAACGTCATTGTCAAGTAGGTTAAAGATGGCACCATTGCTCACATCCAGCTTCTAGAACAATACAGTCAGTGGTGTTAAGGGCTGTTTTATTCCGACACTAATTTTGGAACAATAGTCCACTTTTCCCGAGCATTATTTGAAATCTAAATAATTCCAAGTGATTCGTGTGAGCGATCTGAATTTGGGTGACACTCATGGTATCTGTCAAAAGTTTGTTCCCTACTTATGAGAATAATGAGTTAAAATGGAAGAAAAAGAGTCCCTGATGGGGTTCTCATCACTCCTGGACTCCCTGAATGGAGTTATTTGAGCACAGACACCGTGGGCACAAGAAAAAGTGCTGCAAACTGGTCATGAATAAACTTACACTGGGAAATACAGGCTTTCTAATTACATATGATATAAATCCTGAAATAACTTCCAGCTGAATGCAGAAAGCCATTTGCTTTCAAAGCAGAATTAAAAAAATATATGGGAGGGATGAGATAAGGTAAGCAGGTATATCAGCTGCCTTGCAATGACTTAATGTGTTGGAATTTATTTTTCATGCATTAGTCAGAATCATAATGTAAGGAAGTCCTCACACAGGGCATGGCACTAACTGCCCATTGGACACATTCTGTGTCAGTGGTCCCTAAGGCATGGCAGTATGTGCTCTGGTGGGGAAGTTCACCCTAGTAAATAACCAGAGGTACAAGGTACTTTTCAAAGATGACTGTTTCAGGTTGAAATGGGAAAGCCAAGGTTTTCAGACTGTACTTCTGTATGTCAGGTGAGTACCTGTGTCTTCTGTTTGGCTCAGCAGAGAGGCTCTGAGCAAGTTTCTTGGGTCAATACGACCTTGCAGATAAGGAAAATGGGGAAATAGCCAGTTTGAAAATCCTCCCTTTGATGAGATGGGAGATAAAACTCTGAGTAGCTTAATGGGGTGAGGATCTTTCTGGCTGTGAACAAGGTCCCACTGTCACCCTGGGGAGTGGGGAGAGTGAGATGGTGACTGGGAGAGTGCCTGTGCCACACGTGTGCTGGGGACAGGCACAGGAGGTTGGTACCTCTTCTTCGGGGGTTACATCTGATGTGCAGTCCTAAATTCAAACACCCGTGTAGCTTTAGGGAAGGAGATATTTTTGTTATTTCACACATAATGTTCCAGATATTTCCAAGGCATTGCACCGGAAAAAGGTCTTTTCTTTACTTTCTGGCTGGTTGTCTGCTGGCTACATTGGAAGGACATCATCTATAATAAAATCACCTGAGCATCCCAAATCAAAACAGTGTTGGTATTTGAGGACTGGAGACGGTGGTCAGATTTTATGCTTGGACTGGTGCAGTTCAAGCCCCTGGAGTTGTTTGCCACAATGGTGTGAAAATGTAAGTGCATGTATGGCTATTGTAGTGTGTTTCAATCTTCAAGTAAATAAGATATAATTGTATTTCCTTCATGTGCCTTTAAAGCCTGGATCCCTGCAGGAATAAAAGGAAGTGTTTGGTAGATTAATGTAAACACTTCTTTATACAATCAGAGTTTTTATGTTGGGGCCAAAATATTTATGTTTTCCATCAGTAGGAAAATACGTAACAGATACCTGTCCATTATTAATCATCTTTATGTTAAGAAAACCCTTCATTTATGGTTACCAAGTACATATTGTGCGATTAGGCTATTTTAAAACATAATGAATGGAAATTTTACCTCTGTTCTGCCAATGAGGCAATTTTTATACTCGGATGATATTTACATTATAAATAGCACAAGCTGACTGCATTAATGCTAATAGAATCATTGTCGTTGCTCTCTCAGCATTCCTCCTGAAAGCTGGCTTCACTGGATTTAAATCCAGCTGGAGCGTTTGCTGGAAAGGTGTTTATGTGCCTTTAACACCCCCTCCATGCTGGCATTGGGGTGCCAGCAGGAAGCTGTCTCCCTGCCTGTGAGCTTCATGTGGAAGCAACTCAGTGCTCTTTCATGACTCAAATTAGAGTATTTCTCCCCTTCTCCCCTCGCTGATTTGAAATGTGTTTTTCACATTAACCCTGTAAATAAAGCTTGGAGGTACCTGTGTGACATTTCCTTGACTGTTTTAGGTATCCAAATTTCCGTGAGAGTTCTAATAAGATGCTATGGTAGTTAGACAAAGGCTGCTGGGTAATAGTGCAAAATATGCTGTTGGCATGATTGACTCACCTGAAGCTTTCATCATCACAGAAATGCATTTCTATTCTGGAATCCATTTCTACACTCAACCCCTTCAACAAACAAAAGAATAGTTTCAGGATGAAGACTGAAATTACCCTCTCTTGTTTCCAACAGTGCTTAAGGCTGTGTGAAAGCCCTGATATGAGTGGGGATACAGAAAATCCCATTGACCTACCTTACTGGCACTGGTTACTGTGGACCTCCAGGACCATCTGGCCCTGTCTCCTGGCTCATGGGCAGTAGGAGGTTACAAGCTTCGTGTCATCATGCTTTGCTTTCCTTCTCTGTGGATAATAACATCATACACACACTCACAGAGCCATGTGCAGAGGGAGCTGCATTAAAAGCATTCCAAGGAGAGACAGTGACCTCTCTGGGGCAGCACTGCCACCTGTGCCAGAGCCTTGATGCATGGTCATCACCAGCCCCTGCTCGATTTTCCCGCTGGGCTACTGCCGGGTTCAGAGCTGGGGAAGCATCAGCCAATTCTTATTTACTGCATGTTAGCCAACCGCTGTTCTCAGTGTTTATTTCCTAATACTTTTTTTCCTGTGGCATTTCCCATAATGTGTCTGCTCCACAAACATTAATTAACTTATCTTCAAAACATGCCTGCAGCAGCATAGATGTGCCACAGGCCTCATTTCCAGCCCTCCTGAGGCACAGAGTGTTCGATTGCAAACTGTGTCCTACCAAGGGCTGGCCAAGGGCGAGCTCACCGTGGGGACAGGGGGAGCGAGAACGAAACTTCAGGGTATCTTGTTGGAGTGTGTGTGTGTACTCAAGAGCCCCCCTGAATCCCTTAGGTTGTGACAAAATCCTGCCCTACCAGAAGTCAGAAGGAGATGCTCCAGCTGGATGTTATTCTCTGTCCTTTCCAACATCCCAAGCACTGAACTGGGACCACAGCTTCTGGTATCCTGGGATCAGCACCACCAAGGGGGACATCCCCATCCTCCTTGTAACTCCTGCAGCCTGCTCATCACAGGCATGAGAGCAGTGATTTAGATTTTTGGTAGCAGGAGATGGAATCTCCACCATGTGGAATGAGATCCCAAACAATGAAGCAAAAGCAAAACTGTGGAGAGCTGAGATCCTAACTTTCTGCATTCAACTATCTTGCTTTATTAACTAATAGAGAAATAAATACGAAGCAGCCAGTAGTCACAAAGGGACTTGTTCAGATCATCTGCAACAGAGCCGGCGTTGAAAATAGCAAAGAGTGATGTAGACTCTCTTTTGCTGTTTTCTACCCAATGGCTGATGGAAGAAGTTGGGCAAGTTGGGTTAGGCACCCGGGCATGAGCTATCTGAATACATCCCCACTATCCTTGAACTGCAGAGACCAAGGTGTGACCACCCCAGGTTTTTGCAAGTCTGATCAACTCAGTGCTTTCTTTTTGGGAGATTGAAAACTTACCTTTGTAACATAGCAGATTTTGACTATGGCACGGTATTATCAGAGACGTGGAGCGAATCACCATCTCTCCGTAAAGGGGATATATATGAGAAATAATTGGAACAACACTGCAAATAGAAAACAACAACCCTCAAACCAGCAAAAGTGTGGTGCTGTGTTCCTGCTCTGTAATGCTCTGCTTACCAGAAACCCATCTGCATCCTTGCTTTATGGGTCCTCTCTCATTTGGACTCCAGACACTTCCCTGCCTTTAATATTTAGTTTTATGTGCATAGGTGCCCAGTGACAGTCAGACTCTAATTAGACATCCTTATTTAGAAACATAATATTTCCCAGAAGATGGCACTTGAAATGCCTTGTATAGGTAATTGGTGGTTTTGGTCATTCCTAGATTACAGACATTATAATTATCACACATAATTTTTCTGCTAGTTGGAAAAAATCTGTTTGTTTTTTGGAGGGGAGGAAGGTGACCAGAACTTATTTATATATATTGGTTTGTTATGCTGAGAAAAAGAGACATACAACAGCACAAAGTGTCCCATTTCGCTTTTTCTCTCCCCTTCTAGGGTATGCATTAGCTGCTACTAATCACAGGTCACTTTCAGGTGTTTCAAAAGTTCTCCCTTAATCTAGTTGATATACAATCAACATACATTTCATAATTCTTGATAAAACGTGGTTTAGGGTTATTTCTTTCTGAATAAAGCCATTTTTTTTAACACTGAATCAAACTTGCTGGCTTTTGCAATTACATCACTAACCAGATTTATACAGCAGCTAAACTAAACTTGGAGAATTATTTTATCACAAAATCATAGAATGGTTTGGGTTGGAAGGGACCTTAAACATCATCGAGTTCCAAATCCCCTGCCATTGGTAAGGACACCTTCCACTAGACCAGGTTGCTCAGAGCCCCATCCTATCCAGCCTTGAACACTTCCAGGGATGAGGCATCCACAACTTCTCCATGCAACCTGTTCCAGTGCCTCATCACGCTCACAGTAAAGAATTTCTTCCTAAAATCCAATATAAATCTATGTTCTTTCAGCTTAAAGCCATTTTAGCAAGAAGCATCTCTAACCTCTTTCATGTTATTTTTTTAGCTCTGTTAGAGCAGCAGTAACAAAACACTCTTTTAGATGTTGCTTTTGTTCTTTAAATCATAGTATGCAATGGAACCAAGATGAGTCTATGTGGACCATTATTCCATGCGATATTAGACTGCCTTGGGGGTAAGTTCTGAACACTGAAAAGCTCAAATAAATAAATTGCAACCCACAAAACCCTCTTATCCTCTACCATGTTATTGTCTTCCAAAATCTCAGCTGATTTCACAGTCACAACTGCAATATCAAGATGTCACCAAAGCAGCAAGTAATTTTTTTTTTTTTTTTTTTTTTTTTTGCAGCTGCGGAACATGGCTTCTGCTTTTGTGCCCCATTACACTGACTCACACTAACCTTCAGCCCCTCTGTGCCCCCAGTTCATCCAAAACCTCTGGTGATGAACTTTTCTGTAATAGGTACAATGTCTCTCATGGATCTGGTGTCTCTAAACACTAAGATACTATGCATCATCCTTAATAAAATACCCATGCATAAACAGTCAGGCTATGACAGAGATTTATGAAGAGGCTACTGGAGGTTTCAAGTATTGCTTTATAACAAATCCATGGTATTTAAGTAGAAATCTAGTACTTTACTTAAATCCGTTAATTTTAACCATACTGTCAACTTCCATCATTTGTAGTTAAAGCTGTATGTCATTAAAGCTCATCTGTCCAAATATTTCAGCTGCGGTTTTTTTGCCTGTTTTACCACTGCCCAGGAAGTACTGCAAGCTTCAGAAGCTTAAAAATAAAGATTCCTGAAGACCTTTGAGACTAGAGATAAGTAATACTAACTCTTGTCATAAGACCTAACCAACTGTTTTGAAATAGTGCCATTCCTTGACACTAATTCCACACAAGGTGTGTGTGTGTTCAAAAGAAACAAAAAGATAAAGGACAGCACCACAGCATTAAAAAAGGGTCTTCCCTCCCCCCTCCCCCCACCCCTTAACTTTGAAGCTCGCTGATGTGAGCTTGCTGTTGCCATTGTGGCAATGCAGGTGTAAGTGAACAGGTGAGTATGTTTTCAGAACAATCTTGTGGGAAAGGGGGAGCACTTCTCAGGGACTCCCAGATCCTGTGACTCCTCTCCATCAGCTCATCCTACCACTGGCTCTGTGGGATGAAGGCAGCAGGGAGCCATTTGGGACCCATAGTGCTCACCAGTTCATTAGTGGTGGGTGTCGTGATTTTGGTCAGAAGAAGCTGTCCCAAAGGTGCTTCTTTCTACAGACACATTCCAAAGAGCCTCTTTCAAGTGCCTCTAAATCAGGCTTGAAATTATAGTTGTGAAAACCTTCATGTGGGTTATAACTGATGGTCAACTCTTTTCATATGTTATCTACGTGTCCTGTGTTTGTGTGCAGTGAGGTAGAGGGCATCTGGAATCTCAAATGTTGTAAATCAGGCAAACATGAGCAGATTTACACAAGTTAGCCATTTTAGTGAAGGCCATTATACTTTATTTATGTAATTATTTACTTCTCTCTGAAACTCATAAACACTATACATCACTCTATAATCATTTTTACAATAGATAATAAGTGGTACTTTCAGCTGGTGGGGAAAGTCACACCAGTACTTCTGCAACTGGGGCTATACAGTGAACCATGCTGAGGAATCAATCTGGTTAAAAGCAATCCATTAAAGAAGATCCACCTAAGACTCAGATCAGGGTCATTTTATGGTTCCACGAAAGCTGTGAAGGCATAACTGAGGAGAGAACATGGGGCTGGGAATGCTGAAAGACAGGGCAGAATGGGAGCCGTCAAAGGAAACATCTGTCAAATGGCAAACTAGCAGGAAAAATGGCTAGTGTCATCAGTAAGTAAATCAGCTGATAACTTACGCATAATCATTGACCTAAAATGTGCTTTTGGTAAACCTGTACATCTATTTAGTATAGGCTTAAGCAATTTGACTGCACCTGACATCAATATCTGACTGTGTAACCAGACCTGCCCAAGCACATTGCACTGGGAAATGATTTTGGATTACATGTTATTAAGTTAAGAGGCAACACATGAAAGGGAAACTAGCATTTATTCAGAGCCAACTTTAGTTTGTCCAAAATAGCACAGGTTTTAAGTTCTTAAGGCTCCCTGGGTGTTTAATACATTTTAAATGCTTGATGATGAATTAAACATTCCAAGATTTTCTCTTCCTTGTAGTGATGTGGGTCTGAGGGGAGATTAAAAGTTGGATTTGAGGACATTGTTATGTAATTAGACTTGTGTGGCCTTTTGTTAGCCAGTGCAATTGCTCCCTCGGACCTGTCCATGTAACATGATTTATAACTCAGCACAGAATAGGTTTTCTTGGCTTCACGTAATTGCTCGAATTTTTATTTGTCAACTATTGTAGATCACAAGCATTTTCAGTTCTGCATAGACAGGCAAATGCTCCTTAAAATAACCTACATTCTGCAATTCTTCCCTCAGGAGCTTATCCATGAACATTTTCAGTGTACTGATTAATGAGACCAAGCTTCCCCCTCGCACTAGTCTGATTAACATATTTAAAGGAATACTAGACAAATTCAGATTGTTTAGTAAGTACTGGACATGCTCTTCTCTGTATTAGCTGACTCCTGTTCATCTTGATATAAGATGGCAAGAAAATCTCAATAAATCAGAAGTCTGCTACTATCTGAGTCAGGAATGCTCTCCTGACTTGTGGAGGTGACAAGCTTTGGCAGGTAACAGATAGGTGTCAGGTCAGACCAAATACTGCGAAACAAGTGATGAAACAGGCACCAAAGCTATTATACAGTGCAAGGTAAAGAAGTATCTGTTTCAACAAAATTAAAAAAAAATAATTAACGATTGGGTCTGCCAAATGGTCCTAAGGTCTGTGACTCAAATGGAAAATGAGAAGACCCAGTGTGAGAATTCAGGGGCTTGACATGAAACAGGTTAAGCTCACAGTTTTTGTGTGATAAGCATTCCTGACATTCGGTAATGGGATGTCATGGCAGGCATCAAGCTCTGCCCATTTCAGCTGCTCATATGAGAATCATGCAGATTCTTCTCGACAAAGTCAGTGTTCTCTCTTCATCTGCTCATAGTTTTTGATACCAGCTGCACTCTTAAACACAGGGCTAATCTATTTATTCCTAGGAGTGTTATAAAATTTATGAGGGTGCAGAGTGAACTGCATCCAAATGGGCCTCTCTGAACCTAACAGTTAATAAAGAAAAACATTTTCTCTACAACCATGATTTAGGAGCCCTAATTTTTATATATATGGACATGAGATCAATGGGCAGACGTGTGCTATGCTCAGCATATTCAAGCAGGGAAGGCATGAATACAGAACTTCTGTTAAAACTACATCTTTTGCAAATATGTATCAACATACTGACTTTAAACTACCTTTATATGTATATGCCTCTTTGTCCTCTACAACCTTTAGCCGCGTGAAATTCTTTGTGAACCACCATCCCTTTGTGAAGCTGTGAAGTGCTGTCAGTGGCGTTTTGGAAATGGGGAAGAAGGAGGCTGAGGTCTGAGTTCACAAAGGCAAGCTGAAGCTGAAACACAACTGCTGTGCATGACAGCAGCACCTATGTCATGCCCCAGGTTATGGGCCAAGTCTCCAAAAAAGCTCAGAAACAATCAGGAACCTCCCAAAGCCAAAAGCACCTTCTCGTCAGAGGTGTCCAAGCCTTCCTTTGCTGCATTTACAAGCAGAGTATGGCTTTGCCCCAGCTGAGGAAATCTTTGTGCAAGGACAGGCTGAGGCTGAGGGTGGGTTCCAGATGCTTTGCACCAGCCAAGTTGTCATGGGTTCACTTGTTCCAAAAAACTAAACACTGAATTTTCCCTTCCCCCTGCCCCACTGAGTGGGAGAGATGTTTGAATGGGCAGGCTGGATTTACTTTGGGTGTTTGACTAACACCAAAGAACTGGCCAGTAGATTGACATTCCAGCCTAATGACCTGGGGAGGGGCCAGGAGACTCTTTTCTTTGGTTTTTTTTTCTACTGGAGGCAGGGGGAATGAGACACAATTCATGGTTGTGGGAACTGAGGGAAGGTGTGCGCTGAAAAAGTGGGGAGGCTGCTTTGTTCTCAGCCTGGCTGGTTTGTTTTTTATCCTCTTGCCCTGACTTGCTGGCACCCTGTTTCTACCTTTTCCTCCCCCTTCTCTCCGCGGTGGACCTGCTTGGTCTTCATCAGAGAGGAACTATTTGGAAAGAGAGTCACTTTTGTTTATCCCTCCCCCGGCTCCTGTGTTTTTGGCAGCAGTTATTTTGTGCACACCAGTGAAGGAAGGAGAAGTCACACGGCCAGCAGCAGACAGTGTGAGTTCCCTTTGGGAAGAACCCTTCTTTCTTCTTTTTCCCCTTCCTGGTGAGGGGGAGGGAAGGGCTCCATTTTGGCCCCCCCCAGCACACCAAGGGCCCCCACGTGGTGACCGCCAGAGCCCAACAGCGCCCCCTGCTGACTGTGGTTAGAATTGCATCAAAAAGCACAAACTGAACTGTTTACTTTTTATTGGAAGGGATTTTTGGGTATAGGATTATTGTTCGGTTGGGGTTTTGTTTTGTGTTCTTTTGTTGTTCTGCCAATACACATATTTCCTTTAATAAAGGGCTGTTATTTTTCCTTTCTCCACACTTTCTCAGTTGGAGCCTCTTAATTTCAGATTTACAATTGCTTAGAGGGAGGAGTTTTGGTCTTCCTCATGACTCATCCTCCTTAGCAAAACACTTCTGTCTCATGAAACTGAGACACAAGTCAAAAGAATTGAATCTGGAAAAGCAAGGGCTACAAAGAGCAAGAAGCAGACTTTCTTATTGGAAAACTCTTCCTTTATTTAAAGTATGTATATTCTCATTACCTCTAGTAAGAAAAGGTAAAAAACTTTCAATCTTACAATTTTCCTCTGATTTTCCTGATAAGAGAGGAAATTGGCACGTGGGAAGAAATGTTGATGCAAGGTGTTCCTGATGGAATTAGTGGTGACCAGAAGTTGGATGCAGCTGCTTGACCACAACAAAATTACTTAATCTCTCTATCAAGAGAAAACCCTGATAAGACAATACTGACCAAGAAGGGAAAGTTAAAAACTGCTGATAAATTCTGAGTGGAAATGAGACAAGGGGGTACATGAGATGACAGTGACATCCAGATCTTGCCACAGCTCTCATTTCCCTGTAGACATATCCCCTCTGCAGTGGGTCCTGGGGTCTGTAGGGCAGGAGGGAGTGGCAGGAGGACCATGGGAAATGTAGGTTTTGATCCCATGAAAGTGAAGGTATTAATGATCCCACTGGATTTGGGAGCTTGAGGTGTGAACCTCTACCCTGTTACTGTGGCTGATGGGCCACTGAGCCTTTGCCATTTGCTGGTGAGCTGAGCCCCCCTGCAGCACCTCAGGCTGCCCTGGGTGGGCACGTGGGCTTTCTGCATGGCCTGTCCTTCCAAAATGTGAGGGAGCAGGAAAAGAGAAGGAAGAAGGAAGGTGAGAAGAAAAGTCCAGGAGAGTTTCTCTGAGGAGGAGGTACAGGGTAGGCAGCAGAGTAATATGGTGGAGCAAATGAGCCACATGCACACAGTGTGTCTGGTACAGCTCCCATCCTTCCAGGTCAGGAGAGGCTGTTCTGATTAATGATTTCACCAGCACGTGGGAGAGATGCTAAAGAAGTTTCTCCTTAATCCACTAGCAAGGCTCAAATAGTTTCTGATGGAAAATAATATTAAAATAGTTGATTTTTACAGAAAAAATAACATTCATTTATCAAAAAAATGGCATGCTCAGAACTGAGCATTGTGGGACAGTAAATTGATTGCAGGAGTTGTCTGTTCCCCCTATATTTCTCAGCATTTCAAAATGGGTATAATACTCAGTTTTATTATTTACCAGCCCTTTAAGTTGGACTTGAAATGCAATTAAAATAGCACTTGAGAGAGCCATACATTTTAATTAATGTCTTGCATTGCTGAGAAGTTGGAAAACAAAGAGAGCATTGTCCACTTGGAATGAGAAAATCAAGACAGATGTGTTCCTGGGTGTCCATACATCAATATGACGACATAATCTAGTAGAGCAAGAAACCCATCTCTGCTGTAATATCACTTGTTTTGCTTCAGAAATCTAGCCCAGTGGGTGTGTATGATAAGCTGAGTGCCAGATAAACAGCCTCAGTTTTTAAAAATAGGACAAAATATACCTGAGTGGATGAGGTGCTGCCACAGGACTCAGAAAACAAAAGGAGCCCCCATGAGACTCAGCCTGCTGAACTCCCCTCCCCACTGTGCTGCTTCTCCCCTCCCCACTGTGCTGCTTCTCCTTTCAGTTTCCAGCTCCCAGAGCTCTTGCCCTGAGCTGCCAAACTGGTGGCTCAGATGCAGCAATAACAGATGAAGGTGACACCTAAGGGTGGTGTGAGAAAGATTCAAGCACTGTGATATAAAATCTGGAGTTTGCTCCAGCTCAGTAAGATTATTCTCCCCAGCAAACATGGACAATGCTGGGAAGTATCCTAGCTAATCCCTGCTGGTCCCAGTAGCACCGCTCCCACAGACTGCTTGGATGCAGCAGCTCTCCTTTGAAGGGTACACGAGATACAAAGTGTGTATATACATGTATGTATATGTGTGTGTGCATACGTACATATTTATGCCAAAGACTGGTACCAGGCATGGTAAGACACAAGCACAGACATGGACTTTCTATTCTAGTCCCTTAGTTCACAAATATTTTACATGATGATCACCTTGTACATTAGCATTTACCAGGAACCAAATATCCACCCACACATCACACACCGCTTGTGATTTTGGCTAAGGAGGAGGAGCTACATGGAAGAGATTTCTTCAGCACTTTACAAGGGGAAAACCAAAAAAGAAGAATGTCTTAGTAAAGGCAAAAACTGAAATAAGAGACTGGAAAAATGCAAACCTGGCAACCATTTTAAAATGCACTTAGAGACCTTAAAATTACGGAGTGCAGAGTTAATAATTTGCAGCGGACAGCATTTTTTAGGTAAATCTGTCTTTCTTGGACAAGTGACATTCCAGGAAAAACTGGCAGAAGAAAGTCCCTTATGAAACAAGATGACGGAAGAAACTGGCTCTTGTCAGTTCGAGATAACGAGTCTTCGCAGAAATATGTTGAGCTGTCCTGTCCCCTTGTTCATTTCTCAGTGAAATCCGACTTTTTTGGAGAAAATGTGGACAACCTTTGGGGCTACAATCCAACAGTAGGCCCTGACCTAGGCATCTTCAGCAAAACACAGAAAGGACGGGGATGGAGAAATGAGAAAGTCACTTAATGAGACGGTAGTCCTCCTGTATTCAAATGCTTTGGACAGTTTTGGTCACCTCATCTTGAAGCATGAGGTTGAAAATGGTGGGCTCCAGAGAAGGGTCAGCAAACAAATGAACACAGGGAAAATCTCTTTTTGCTTTCTCCTCGGGGTGGAGGTAGATGAAAGCTTTCCATTCTTCTTGAAAGAACAGTTCAGCTTTCAACACTTGTTCTGTGTCATGGAGGACTGCAGAGCACAAACTGACCTATCATCCACCTTTGCAGAAGTACATCCTTCCCTGATTAGTGTCTCTCCCAAGAGAGCCACTAATGCAGACCAGCCTGCTGCCACATCCGGGGACAGCAAGAGGTTTGCTTGTGCAGCCTTTGGCAAGATTGTGCACTGGCAGAAACCAGCTCAGAGAAGTAACTGCAATGCTCTGGGTATAAGGAAATGTCCAAAAGTTGCCAAGAACACCTAAATATTCCTTATGTTATAGCCATTGTTTGAGATGTATGGTTTTAATGGTGAGCAAATATAGAATATCTGTTTCTCTCCTTAACCGTGAAGCTAAAAAATCTGGTTTTTATTTGTGTATATCCTCTTCCCTATTTCCCCTCTTGGGACTGCCTAGACAATGCTGGCTGATGGAGTGGTTGACTCTTACTGTGGCCACTGCTTCTCCAATTAGCTCATACCACGTTACTGAGCAATCCAGCCCAGTCAACACATTTATGTGTCTACAGCAAAGTGCCAGAGGGGTTGTGGGCAGGCATAAGCATCTGTCTGCCTTCTCTGCAGGTCTTGACTAGTCAGGAGATAGAGACCTGCATGTCCCAAGGAAGTTGCTGGCACATGTGTGTGCAGAAGGGGAGCTGCATATGCATTGGTTGGGGTGACTGGGGAGAAAGAAAAAAGGAGATTTGTGCAGCCTGGCTTCTATCTCCTCTGCCTTTTCATTACACATGGTTGGAAAATAGTCCCCAAATGGAAAATAGTTGTTTGCATATTTTTTTTTCCCTCAGCATTTAATAGATTTCAAAAATTGCATTACTAGAGTTTTTTTAGCAACTAGCAGTCATAGTAACATGTGCCCACTTCAGAGTGCATGATTTATGCCTGAGATCAGAAGAAGGTGGGTGTATCTTAATCCACACCGGTGTATCCACTGGGGAAGCAGTCAAGATGAAGTACTTTGTCTTCTGGGAAGTCTGCTTGAGTGTGCAGATCTCCTTCTGACAGCACCTTAGCAGAAACTGGAACATATTATTGTCACCCAGCCTTGTGGAACAAAGCCCAAACCTTTACTAGCCCCATTTTATTTTCTGAGGTATGAAAAAGCCAGAAGGGGGAGATGTACATGAAAGGTTGCTAGTGCTGAAGCAAAGGGACCTACAGACCTAGATAAGTGCACTGAAGTGAAGGCAGGGAATCTGCATGAAAAAAGGGATACTGTGCAATTATTAAAATAACTAATGTGTTGCTTTACAAACTTTATGCTGTGTTCTGAACTTTGATTGACTCACATAGTCTTTATCGCCAAATTCTACAGCAAGAGAAAACAAATTCAGTCAATCTGAGCCTCCGACTCTACAAGCAGTTATTGATGCCTCTTCTCTATTGACCAAAGACTGAAGGTGAACTCAAATTTCAAAGAACTCGAGGCAGAGTCTGAATGGGAATTTCCAGTGAAAATGGCATGAGCCTTTGGATCAAGTATCCAAGATGACATACAAAAAGTTGGGATATGTCCACTTCTTTTGTAATTTGTCCATACTGCTGTGGGCACTCAGACCTGACTGCATTCCACCCCAGAGCACCATCCCACTGACCACCTCATGCACGCTCACTGTTTTTGCCCTGCCTATCCAGCAGATGAAAGCCATCCAGTGGTGCAACTGGTAAAGAAATGGCAAGTACACCCAGCCAGTCTGCTAGAGAAACAGGGAAATTTCATTATCCTGAACTGAAAGTGGATAGTACCTTTGCTTTATCTCTGAGTTTTGAATCTGGTCTGAAGGTGTATTTAAGTAGAGCATTTGCAATGGAACATAATGGGGAACAAGCTAAATGGAGGGGGTGGGAGGAAGGGGAGGCAGGGTGCAGTGGGGAAATAACTGGGAAGCTACTGGGTGATCTTCACCTGCAGCATTTTAGCGTGTAAAATTTTCCTTGAGAGCTATACTGTCTTTTCTAACAGCAAGTCCTTACAGTGCTCTCTCATCCAGGCCTACAATCAACCCTGGAAATTTTTGCCACTATTACCTCCAGACCTTTCAAGTACTCTCCCCATCAGTAGTACTCCTCAAGTGAGGCTCTGACTGAGATGTAGCATACTGGGATGTATGACTGAGATGTATATACTGGGAATAGGTAGAGACATTTCATGAGAATGTTTGAGAAGGACAAACACACACTTAAAGATACTCATAGCTCTTAGTTGGTATTTGCTTATTAAAGATAGAAGAGTCTTTTTTTTTTTTTTTCACTAATTCACTCCTCTTTTTGGTTTGTGAAACCAGACAGTTAGAATGCCTAACCTTTAAAGACAAGTTTTTGGAGTTATAAAAACAGGACCGAAAATGGGAGTTTGTCAAGATTCAAGTTCAGATATACAATAGCCATAACTATACTCAACTGAGAGGGCAGGGACCCAAAAATCTTTGCTTGCATCCCCAATACAGCCTTTCTGTGAGTAAAGCCACTAATGGTTACAGGGCACCACGGACTGGATCCTGCCTCAGGAAGTCTCAATACTACTGACTGATTTCTGGATAGAGAGGACAAATTCCCTAAACATGTTTTCTTTTTAAGCACCTTCCCTACAGATGCACAGTCTCCTGACAGGGTCGGGGCACTGAGCTGGGTGGTCCTTTCTCTGGTCTTTTCTAGGGTCCCCTCTCGTGTGGCAGTCCCCATGTTGCTGTAACTACCCCCATGTTTTCTCCTGGCTGCCTCCAGAAGTGGTACCTGCTTACCTGCTCGCCTAGATGCTGCCTGCTGGTCTACAGACTCATTGAATCATTTAGTTGGAAAAGACCTCTAAGACCATCAAGTCTGACCATTAACACAGCACTGCCAAGTCCACCACTAAGCAATGTCCTAGTGACACATCTCCGTGTCTTTTAAACACCTTCAGGGTCTATTTGCCTCAGTTTTGCTTTCCTGTTTGCTTATTGCTAAGAATGATTTCAGAGGTGCAGGCAAGTCTCCTGCAGCCCACCAGGACCTTGAGGCTTGGTGCCCATGCCAGATGTGAATCAGCACTTCTTTTTCAGCATACTGCAGGCTAATGGCAAAGCAGCCAAAGTTTGGGCTATCCCCAGGAAATTGGGACATTCAGGAAAAGAAATAAAAAGGACTCCAGGATGATTAAAAGCAATACCCTGCAGGACTAACGCACTGCTGGGGCAGAGGGTCCCTTTGCAGGACCATAATTTCCATTGATAAGATCTGAGGTTTCCCTGTAGGACAGTTCAGGGGCTGAACAGGTTAACTGAGAAAAAAACACGTTAGATCTTTAGAAACAGTATAGGGCAGTTCTGCACTCTGTAATAAAAAGAAAACCCAGCACATGGTTGGATAATCTTATGATATTTTGAAGAAATTGTGCCCCCTGCTGATTTAATTAAGTTTTTTTTTTAGCCTCAGCTCTAAACTTGGTGAGAACATTCAAACATACTGATTAGCATTCAAGGTCAATAACTCAGATGTCCTACTGGATAGTAAAAATCTTCTCTTTCAACACTGAAATAATATGCTTATTATTGATTTTTGGAAGCAGGAGGCAAAAGATGAATGGCATATCCTTGGCAGGACCAGCATTCTGACACTATGTCTGGCATTTTACATGTCCTTTGTAACATTTAATGGGGAAATAAATGCCAGGAATAATAATAATACAAGCAGAAATTTGTGACCAGGGGATTTGACAGGTTTATAAAGTCTCTGCTTGTGATTTACGTGCATGGTAAAATTATTTCATTTTCTAGTCTGCCTACAAAGGACAGTCTTTGGCTGCCTCTTTAAAATGATCACAAGTGATTAGCAAAAAAAAAAGAAAATATATCACTGTGATCACCGTAGAATAACAATCACTGTTGTTTTATGAGATGGTTGGTTATAACCAGTACCCCACATCGACTCTCTCAATGATCAACAATACGAAAAAATGCACTTTTTTTTTTCCCCAGAAAATCTCGGCTGTGTCAAACCAGCTAGCACAGAGGTCACCCCCAGCACAGGTCAGATAGCAAAAGCGGGAAAGAAAGGAGGAAACCCCAGCAGTGTGCTGGGGCTCCAGCCAACCCCACTCTCCAGTCCACAGTGGGGCCGGGTACAGACTCACACTCCCCAGGAAAGGGCCGACAGATCCCCATTTCCCATTGTCCCATTTCCATCTGGCAGTCTGGGGCCACTGGAGCTGTGGAACAGATACAGTCCTGATTTAAGCTCATCCAACATTTCTTTCCGCAAAAATCCTCTTTACTATGCTTTCTGGTGCTGCACTGTGCTCTGCTATTGTTAATTCAAGGATCAGAGACATTTTCTTTTGCCTTTCCTCTTCCACTCGCCAGACTGCAAACCTGCGTTCACTAGGAGGTCATTGAGTACCCTCTAGTGGATATTTTGGAAAACATATCTCAGGTCTTTATTGGTCTCTGGAGCCTTGGCAGGAGCTCCCTGGAAAGCCTTGTGTTTATAGTTAAGGTACACAGGGGATGAATTACAGTAAGCACAGCACATGCAAACAGTTGCAAACTCTTACAAGAGCTCCTTCTCTTTAAACATGAAGGGCAAACAAGAGTAAAAATCAATACTTCAAGACAAACTGCTTGATTTTTTCCATCTAGTAGATGTATACAAGGCAAAAAATACCTGTAAGGTAAAATCAATCTGCCAATAGCATTCAATTTCAGCTTTTGGAATAGCCTGGGATGGCATTGGGCCCCCAACATATGGCATCCAAGGACAGGCTCCTGGTAGAAGCAAGAATATAACCCCATGATTGGCCTCCTTATCCTTTATTTATTAGTTTTACTAATCAACTTTTTTTTTTTTTCTAAACTAACTAATGCATTTGCTTTCTACTTCCCATGGTCTGTATGTGGTGGGTTAGTCTTCACAAACAGCCGAAATCCCTTCCAGCCACCCATTCACACACACACCTTTCATCCCAGGTCCTGTGTCAGGGTGAGGACAGGGAGCTTGGTAACTTACCAGTTACCATTGTAGGCAAGCTGGACTTGATGGGGAGGGGGAGAATGTTTTAAGTTGTTGCCAATTAAAATAGATTCAGGTAGAGAGAAAAAAGGATAAATATTAATATTATATCTTTCTTCTCCTGCTTTTCACAGGCTTAGCTTCATTTCCAACTCCTTTAGCTCCTTTCCTCCACAGGTTGCACA
Organism: Oxyruncus cristatus; assembly: GCA_013399855.1. Classification (NCBI taxonomy): domain Eukaryota; kingdom Metazoa; phylum Chordata; class Aves; order Passeriformes; family Cotingidae; genus Oxyruncus; species Oxyruncus cristatus. The sequence goes on along the minus strand of VXAY01001109.1, from coordinate 1,137,550 downwards.
GGGGGATAGAGAATGGGATCTGGGGTCACTGCATAACTGCTGCTTCTTCCTTCTCATGTTTTTCCCCTGCTCCAGCATGGAATCCTCCCTGGGCTGCAGTTCTTCAGGATAAATCTGCTCCAGTGTGGGTCCTCAACAGTGTGGCGGATATCTTCTTCAGCTCCTGGAGTACCTCCTCCCCTGCCCTCTTCCTTCTCCTCCTCTGACCTTGGTGCTCCCTCTACTGTTTCTCACTCTGTCCCTTCTGCCTTGCCCACCTAGAGTTGTCTGCTCTTTCTGATACAAATTACAGTAACCTTTCCACTGAAGTGTTGTATGGCACCAAAGCAAGAGATTCACAGAAAACCAAATATCTGCCTACACAGAGTGCAGACAAAGACTCCCCATGCAGGAAAAAAAAACAAACAAACAAACAAAAAAGCCCTCAAACTGTTCCTTCCTCCTCCTCATCACAGTGAGCAGAATTAGTTTCTGTTCCTGTCATCTATCAGTCCAATCCCTCTGTCAGCAGTCTCATTGGTTTGCCTTGGGTTGATGTCAGACTAAATGTTGTACAATCACCAGGCTCATCTTTATGCCTTTTATCAGTGGCTTAATGCTAATGCTCTGTAAGACTTCAGGAATTTCCCTGGTACACCAGGATGTTCTCAAAATGGAGATAAGTGGACCAATTATCTCCTAGGCAGATTTTTCAGGCCTGAGTATGTAGCAAGACTTAAACCTGTTTATGTCTCATGGAGATTTTTAACACCCTCACTTACAACTTAGCAGCTAAAAAAGAGTCACTTCTCTCATTTTGCTTAAAAATATCATCTTGCTTGTTTCTAAATGCATAATAGAAATGTCTACCTATCTGTCTTTACTTCTCCCCCATCTCCTTAGTAGGGTATCACTGCTGCTTGCTGTTTTTCAGGGATATCTGTCAGGCTTTGCCCTTTGCATGTCTCATTTCTCACCAGGAGCACAAGTTCTGTGCTGGTCGGCTGGATATTTCATAAAAAATACAGTACCCCTGGCAGCTTAAAAGGCTTCCAGACCTCTCCTGGTGGGATGTTGTAAGTTCATCCCCTTTTGTAATGTCTTTTCTTGTGGAACTTTGGGCCATGGCTCCTGGAGCTGGACATCATATGCACTGTTCTTATTCCAAATTATGAATTTTCAATTTCCGAATGGATGGAGTTTTGCCTTTTGCTGGCAGTCACCACTATTTCCAGCAAGTAGCTAGCTGTCTGTTTGTCATGATTTAAAAGAAAACCAGACTGTCTCTATATACAGGAAGGTAAAAGATGGGCCAGTTAAGCCTTGAACCCTCTCTCTAACCTCTTATTTCAGGTCCTTTTCAGTCCACCCTCTTCACTAACAGCTGGGACACCTACAGTCTCCCTCTGCCCTCTCCCTGTGTTAGTCGAAGTGTCCAAATACTGAGTGTTTGGTAAGGACACATTTTCAGTAACGAGCAGGGGTTATCTGAGGAGCTTCTCAGTCACTGGAAAGTGGTCCTGATCTGAGCACAGGTTTGGGCCAGAAGGTCACCAGAGAGATCTCCCAGGCTGTGTTGTTCTGTAATTCTGTGTAAAAATATGACGTGTCACATAGTAAGATAGCTGAACGTATTAAAAAGAGGTAGAGTGGGGTACAGGATGAGATATAAGACATGGCTACATTATTGAAAAAACTTGGTTTTTTTTATTTCCTGAAGTAAAAATCTGCAGGAAGCATATAACCGTGTTTTTTCATATTCCCTAATCCAATGATTTTTTAAATTGCTTTGAAGGTTTTCCACTGATGCCAGGTTGCGGTGCTGGTGCCCAGGCACGTACCCAGCGCCCGATGATGTACATTTTCCTTGTTGGTTCCTCTGTTACACAGAACCTGTGCTCTCTGGTGAGTGAGACAGTGATAACACTGCTGTTTTGAAAGCAGTGATTCACCTCCATTTGCTAATAATACATTCAAAGTCTGTGCCATTTCTGGTTGTGTTTTAGCCAGGGCTCTGAAACACCTGGGGCCGCAGGAAGAAGTTATCCAGCATCAGCAAAAGCTAAAGGTGATTTCCTAAGGAACCAGCCTTGACTTTTCAGAGCTGCTCTGTGAGTGCACATCTACCACACAAGAGACTTACATAGCCTCTCCAGAGTTAGCAAGTCCATGGGTTTGGCTTTGCAAGTTAAGTGGTGCATGAGAGGATTTTTTTCCCTGTCACTTACTCCACAGGCTTCAGAGAGTTTCCTATGGCATTGGAAAACAGGGTGCATTGTATTTGCACAGCAAGGTTTTGGTAGCAGGGGTCTACAAGGGTGGCTTCTGTGAGAAGCTGCTAGAAACTTTCTCCACGTCCAACAGAGACAATGCCAGCCGGCTCCAAGATGAATCCACCACTGGCCAAGGCCAAGCCCATCAGTGACGGTGGTAGCACCTCTGGGATAATGGATTTAAGAAGGGGGAAAACGTACTGCCTGGGAACAAATTGTAGCCAAAGAAGAGAGGAGTGAAAATATGTGAGAGGAAGAACTCTGCAAAAACAAAGGTCGATGAAGAAGCAGGGGAAGGAGGTGCTCCAGGTGCCAGAATAGAGATTCCCTCGANGTGCCAGAATAGAGATTCTCTCGAAGCCTGTGGGGAAGACCATGGTGAGGCAGGCTGTCTCCCTGCAGCCCATGAAGGTCCATGCTGGAGCAGAGATCCACCTGGAGGACCCCACACTGGAGCAGGGGAAGTGCTCTCTCTCTCTGAGGAGGAAGGAGTGGCAGAAACAACATATGATGAATTGACTGCAGCCCCCATTCCCTGTGCCCCTGTGCTGCTGGGAAGGAGGAGGTAGAGATATTGGAGGTGAAGTTGAGCCTGGAAGAAGGGAGGGGTGGGGAGAAGTTGTTTTAAGATTTGTTTTTATTTCTCATTACCGTGCTCTGGTGTTAATTGGCAATAAATTAAACTAATTTCCCTAAGTCAGGTCTCTTTTGCCTGTGATGGTAACTGGTGAGTGATCTCTACCTGCCTTTATCTCAACCCATGAGCTGTTTGCTTTATTTTCTCTGCCTTGCCCAACTGAGGAGGGGAGTAGTAGAGCTGCTTCAGTGGGCACACAGTGTCCAGACAGGGTCAACCCACCACACAAGGACATGCCAGCTCAAGCACAAAAGAGACAGTCTGCTTTACAGAGCAAGCAGAAGTGGGGGCTTTTCACATGATTTCAAGTAAAATCAACAAACACTTATACCAAAAAAAAAAGAAATTGGCTTAGCCAGCTCTTCAAGGGGTGTGAGCTGCCACCCATAGTAATTTCAGTGTGATACCTGCTGCCTTCCCCTTTGCAAAAGGCCGCTTGAGTGACTCATGCACTCATCTACTCACATTCCTGGCTTCTTAAACTACAACACTTACTCTTTGTCTTGGACCCAAAATTTCCAAACTGTTTTTAAAAGTTGGTTTTTTATGTGAGTGTGTATTCACAGAGACTTCTTTTGAAAGACAGGCATTCCCAGGCTGCACACCAAGAGACAGGCTGGTATTCTGCCTGGCCTTCCTCACCTCACTCACACTTCCTTTTTCCTGCAAAGGGATGGAGCTGTGTCCTCCCTCCCCACAGGTGCCACTTGAGACACAGAGCTGCCAGGAACTGTCTGGCTCTCCTTGGCAAGAGGAGCCTTGCCCTTTTCTGATTAGACTGCAAAGTTATGATGCTGACCCAAACAGAAAGGCAGGATGTGTGGGCACTTCTCCCCCTGCTTTACTACTAGGCAGAGGAAGGAAGCACCATGGTTCCAAACCCTCCATCCTTTGGATCCCCCCACACCAGCTCAGATGCTCACCATTTCAAAGAACTTTCAAAAAATCTTTCCTTCTATGCTTTCAAAATCATAGAATTTTTATTTTAATTAGCACAGATGGCAATAACTGCTTTTGAAGAGGCACAAGGAGGTTCACAATTCCCCAGCCCTGTAAAGAGAGCTGCAGGGTGCTGGCATGGTGGGTGGCACTGCTTCCCAAGGTGGCAGGCCCATGAGGCTATGCTTTCCCAATGCCTCCAGTGAGAGATTCACTTAGGAAAGCAGTTCTTCTGGTTATGTTTAGATCTTTAATCCTTTTCTTTCCTTTTCCAGAAGAGACAACTTCTCTGTTCGCACCTCCATTGCATCACCACTCCCCTCCACAGCTGCCCTGCATTTTTTTGCCTAACAGCATGTAATTAATCAGCTCTGGTTTATAATAAAATATGACGCCCATTTAATAGACTGAGTCACTGGTAGAACCAAGCAAAATGAGCCGATGGGAAGGATGGCAGGGGAGATAACGCAGGGCTGTCAGCAGGCGAGGGGCAGGCCTGCCTTGCCTTGCATAGCCAGCGCTCTTCAGAGGCAGCCGGGGCGACACCAAGACCAAGCCTGCTCATGTTTCCCGGTTGCTTGGTGAGGTTTTGGCATGTTTTCCTGCCTGAGCCGGCGTTTCTGTGGCAGGAGCCAGATTGGTCAATCCTTTCCATAAGGGATGGGCATGAGCTGAGGGTTAGTCTGGGAATGGGGAAACACAGAAAATGGTTGGAGCAGAGAGGTAATGGCCACCCCTGTAGGGACACTTGCCCTCTGGACAAGGTGAAGGAGCTGTACCCCACCAAGGGGATGAGCCTTTTGCAGGAGGCACCAGCCTCATTCCGGAGCTGTTGCCAACTTTTCAAACATTGGGCCAATTTCTATTTGTAGTCTTTTTTGTTGATGGCTATGGTACAGTCACAGCACTAATCTTCATTAGAGGGTGACAAAATATGTATATAAACACCTTGCAAAGCCAGCTGATCACCGGCACCGTACTTCATGTGCTCTAGACTTGCAGGACAGAGCAGTTCTGTGACATTATAAAAATCTCCCTCCTCAACAGTAAAAGCTAAGGAAGAGTCATTCTTGTGCAGCTGACAAAGGCTTTAGGGCTTGCACACAAACAGCTAAACTGGTGTGTCTGGGACTGCTCATGAATAACACCAGAAAGATGTTGGAGGTTTTACAATTGACTTCACAAGAGCTGTAGAAAAATACAGCACCAGCAGATCAATTTTGACATTAGAAAAAGAAAACATAGCCTGGATACACTGAACAGGAGGTAAAACACATCAACCTTCTTAATAAAAATGAAAAGCACAACACCATGATTTTGGAAGGATGGGTGTCTGGGTGTATATATGTAGTAAAAATAAACACTTTATGATTTTATGGCTAACGCAACTGCTGTTGCATTAGAAGCTCTTAAAGCAAAGCTGTTTTAGCTCTGTGTCAAGCAATTATGAATATTTCCATCTGACTGCTTTTCAGCTGTTAGAAAATGCTTATCTAGGAATTTTTTATGATGTAAGCTAATTACATCCCAAATTAAAAAAGACTTTATTATTAATGAATAAGATACTGGATTTGGCATTAGCTTTCAGCATTCAGCATAATTACTATTAATGCTGCGCAAACTAATTCAGTCTCTTATCCCAGAAAGTGCAAAAGCTGTGATGGTACAAATCACATGTTGCAGCATATTCATTGCACAAGAAGATTCAGGGTGCTCTGGGGATGGGCAGGAGGGCAAAAGCTCTGCCAGTTCTCGATGTTTCTCCATGCCACCATCCCCCAGGAGGTAGCAGTGGCTGCAGCACCTCATTTCCAGACCCTTGGTGTGACAAGTCCTGCACTGAATTTGAAGACAGAGCACCTGCCCTATGTTAGCCTGCCATGGCTGCAGAAGGAACAGGATCAAAGGAGAGAGTCATCACTACCCAAGTTCTTGCAAGTCTTGTTTCTGGTTGTTTACCAACTATTCCGAGCACTTTGTAAATGTCTTTTTTATTTTTTGTTCTTGAAAAAATACTAACAAAGACCTAGGACTTACACAAATTACCTACTCTGCTTTTTACTGTTAAATTAATAATCTCCTCACTTTATAGTGCTGCCAGGAGGGATAATACTATTGTTCAGGCATGACACCACACTGCAGAAAGGATGTCTGCTCAAAGCTTGTTCAATCTTCTCATCGTTGCATATAAACCACTGGAAAACATACAAACCTCCTGCAGTTTGCACAGTACCTATTCTGGGTAAACTACAGGTCTTCTCTTTTGCTCTCCTTTCCCTGTTAAGGCAAGACATAGCCCAAACCTAAACACCCGAGAGTGGTCTTTTACTGATGTTGAGGAGCTCTTGAAAGAGCTGCTTCTGGTTTTGCTGGTATTTGGACACCAGAAAAGCCATTTTACGATTGCCCATCAGTTAAAGTCTTAAAGCCATGGAGGTGGAGCTGCAGAAACGCCCTTCCTACTGATGCCAGAACATTATTTAGCTCTTCCTTAGAAAACATCAGCAGCTAGGAAAGGCTCCACGTTTTCCCAAGGAAACACTGTAGCGAAACGCATCGTTCAGCTGGCTGTGCCTTCACTACCACTCACCTGTATCTGTCCCTGCATCGTGTAATCTGGTGACAGCTTGCAGGCTGGGCAAACCTGCTAAACCCAACTGCCACCCAGAAAATGTTTTGCAAGTGGATGCAGTTTCCAGCTATGGGAATGTTCACTTCCCCGCTAAATCACCTGGAACAGATATTCAGCGCCTGTTATTTTTGTTTACTTACCTATTTAAATTGCTGCTCAGTCAATCCAGTAAGTCCTCAAAGGCAAAACCAGTCCCAAGAAATAGGATTGATGAGTGATGAGAATGTTGTAATTTTAAAAGTGGGTCAGGGCCAAATATTGCTATGATTTCTAATTCTTTCAACTTTCACAGGATGCCAGGGTCACCCCTTGGGTGTGGATGGATTACTCGTTACTAACATAACATGCTCCTTTCTGCTCCAGAAATTTCCAGTTTCAGCTACTGAAATTCTGGCAAAAACGTTCAGACAACATTAAAACACTGAAAAAAGAAATCAAGAAACATAATTAATTAGCCCACCACCATTTCTGAATGAGTGTATTATTAATCTCTTTTCTAAGGCACTCTTCACAACTGTAATGGCTATTTTATCTAAGCAACAAAGAGAAACAGTCTCCAGTTGAGGCTTTAAAACCTGATACCAGTTTTCTTAATGCTATGGAATTCTTTTAAATTTGTAATTTAGATCAAGAATGCACTGTTCATCAGGTCACAATGATGTTGAGAGCTAATCTTGCTGCCTGGCATTATGCTTACAATGGGAGATTTGCTCAGTGAAGGAGGCACTGCACAGCATTCTGCTCCTGTTCTAACAAAGAATTACATTGCCTCAAGATGTTATGTTGTCAAAATTGCTACACCAAAAATTTAATTGAGAGCAGAGTCCCAGATCACTTGCCTGGCTAAAGCAACACATTTTCAGCATCTTTGCAATGCAAAAGCAAGCAAACCCCTAATGCCTTGTGTATCTGTTTGTAACCCAGCACATGTTCAGCTGCCCATGAAAAACATACATCTAGATATGATGTGAAGAAAATACCAAGAATATTTAGGTCAGATTAAAATACCCACTTACTCTCCAGTCAGTTGTTAAAATTCCAAGCAAAGCACATCACAAAGTAAATGGATTCCTTCCACCTAATGCATCACCTATTGAGCTGAGCAGTCACAAATAGATGAGAGCCCTGTGCTGCTCCCTGGTAGCCAGTGGCAGGACCAGAGGCTCACAGACTCAAAGACTCAAGGTGTTGAAAGAATGAGAAATTGCCTTTTTGCCAAAAATGCTCTGAAACATACTCATATGGTGCATTGTAAAAGTAAGTATGAAAAAAATTACAGGCTTGCTTAATTTGGAATTCAAGCTGTTGTCTAATAGTTGTTCGAGTACTTTAGTAAATCAATACCTCTATAGTTTTCAACAGGTTTCAGACAACATCTTCCAGATCCAAGAGATTTTGTAGACTTGGGAGACAGATAACTTATGCCAACTGCTTATCAAGATGGTACTACAGGTGTATTCCAAAGTGCTGGTGGAACCAGAGGCATTCAGGAGAATTTGAACTACAAGTGTTGCATATGAAGTCTCATGTCTGATCCCTTATCAAAACCAGATTTAATAAAGTATCAGAAAACAAGAAAAAAGTCTGCCTATGCAGTGGTCTACAGCACAGAGCAGGGTTTTCTCAGTAAGGAATCTGCCATAGCCAACACTGGTAAGTTCAAAATACATTGTCAATTTCTAGTGTTTTACTAAAGTAATTATACTGTCATTGTAAAGTTGTTAAAAAAAACACCTAAAAAGAAAAAAATATTTTGGTACTTATTTTTCTATTATCCTCCACATTTCTTAATGTGTAATGTGAGGCCTAAATGGTAAGCGTGCTCTTATAAATTCTGTTAGCTTCATGGGGTGTCCTTAGTGAAAATACTGAAATAAATGAAATAGCTTCATGGGGTGTCCTTAGTGAAAATACTGAAATAAATGAAACTTCACCTATAGAACACCAGAAAGCATAAAGTCAGGATGAGAATTTTTACCTGTGCAAGAAAATACTTATACTAGTTACCTGACTTTGAAATAAATTAAAAAAAACAACCAAAGGACAGATTTATATAAAAATCTGTTTTTTATTGAATTCTGATCACAGTAAAGAGTAGCTCAGTATAAAATCTCTAACAAAGTGATTTTATAGCGCAGTCAACTCTCCATCTCTTGCAGCCATAAGCTCTGGTTATGAATGTACTATACGCTTTCATGTCATAAAATAAAAAACTGGAGTTTGTCCTTGTAGCCCCATTTATTAGGGGCATAAACCTGCCATTTATTAGGCAGGAAGACAAAATTTAATAAAAGCTGTTCCTTTTTCTAGTTTATTGTATCCAGAACACCCAGTTCTGTAATGGTATTTCGAGATCATCAAATGCAAAATACTGTTACTACTCAACCTGCTCAGACTGTGCGGCTGCTGTTCTGCATTTCAGACTGTAAGAAAAGTCAATTCACATGCCCTGGTGACAAATCTCAAAGCAGTAAATTATTCCCTGAACACACATCACAATATTCATCCAAGGAGCCACACTAGCAGAGCAGAGAGGCATGCACAGAGATGGAAGAGGGTAAAAGGGAAAAAAGGGGAATTTTTCGGTAAAAATCTAGCTACTAAATAAAGCCTCATTTCCTGAATAAATCCTAAATGGGTCTGGGTTTTTCCTATTTAATTGGGGCATTTCCAGCATATTTGATTTCTGTCAAGCAACTAAAAATTGAAAAGCGTGATAGGGTCTCTACAAGTACTGAATTCAGAGACACATTTTCTTCAAACTCTGTACCTCATGCTGTCAAGTAGAAAATGTTCCAACACCTCCTGCCAAGTTTGGTGTTTGGAGAATAGGTAGAACTGCAAAAAACATTCCTCTTTGGTCCAAGGACTTCTCCTGCCCCATCTGCCAAATGTATGGAAAGCAGGTCCAGGTGAGAATGTGTTGTCCAGTAAAGAAAATTCCTAACAGATAAGATGGACCCAGACTGCTGTGCCCTGTGTCCCAGAGACAGGACAGACAACACTTATCTTTGAATCATTCCATGAATCAAAGATTTCTTCTCATTTAGCAGACTGAAACCTACCTGATACTGATTTGACAGACAGTGGTGATGCCACATGAGCTTGTGTCAATTCCCACATACAGAGTCAAAATGCAAACAGCTTTATCCCTGCAAAGCTGCACTGACTTGCATGGTGCTCTGGCAGGAACTGCCAGCACTATTCTCATACTACAGACCAGCATGCACTGATCAGAGCCTGGACAACTGACACAGCGATGATCAAGAGTCTTAATCTTGCCCATCAATAAGCATCTCTGTAATTAAGTCGAATGCGATGTCACTGACATCAGGCAATCCACAGAAAAGTGTATGTGCACCCATGAGGTGACCTAGGAGATGTCTCAAGCAAAAAAAGACACTGAAAGGCACTAGTCCATAGAAGGTACTGCCTTCAAAGCTGTCTCTGAGTACATGCTTCTCGTGTGTCAGAGACTACACCTATGTTCACTCAGTGCTTTGAGCTGAGCAAGGAAATAGGTAATAAAGCCCTTTCCCCAACCCCAATTTTCTGGTCTTCAAGCAATACAATAAAGAAAACTGACCATGAAAAATGAGGATCCAGTCTATTCTATCCAATCATCTGATGAATCTAACTTGATCATGTGTTCTGATTTTTAATTACTAGTGGGGAATAAGTACTATGGAAAAGATGCCTGGACAGAGAGCCTAACAGCACATATTAATCATCTAAAGGACAAATCCTGCTCTGAACACTCAGTATATTTTCAGATTCCAGGGAGGATGTAAGCAGTGGATTGAAGCAACAGCTGAGAATTATGCAAGAGATAATTGATCACACCATATTTTGCTCTGATGGTAGACTTGATTCTCTACTACCTGACATCCGGAGTAGCTATTTGCATTTAGGTGTAAGGAGTGCAATAAGGGTGCAACTCAATATTATAAGGTTGATTACAGAGATCATACTTGGCAAACTAACTCTGAAGGAACTTACTGTACACAGCAACATGTAATCACAAATTGTACCTACTGCCAAAAGCGCTCCAGGTTCTCTGGGAGGAGAAATCACATTAACACAACACAGTGTCCCATAAAAGTTAAACTATGTGCTAATTGTATTCTTAACTGTTAGTACTTTCAAGGCCAAAAAATAAAACTTAGGATTTTTTTTTGTGTAAGTGGACATCCTATTTTCAGCCAGTTCCCTAAGGGCAATTTCAAAGCCACTACACTACTCTTTGGGGGCAATATTCAAAATTTGGTAATCCCCATAACCTTAAAATGGGATGATGTGCCACAATAATATTTTTCTCAAACTTCTGGGCTACAAAACAGATTACATCATATGATCTGCATAACACTGAAATTAGCAATCATCTCAAAGCAAGATGGGACGCAGAAGAACATACTACGGAATGTATAAAACCAAACTCAAACAGCATGAAAAAAGTAATGTTTATTTTTAATGTTTACAAAAGCATGAACACCTTATGCAAAAGCGGCACCCTGAGCCACACATTTCCCTTATCCTCCCAGGATACTGGCAGAAAGCAAGAACTTTCTCCACTCTTTAGGGTTCAACGTACCCTGCTGAGGCAAAGGGGAACCACCCCACCAATTCCCACGGAGCTCCAGCAGCTTATGTCAGCAAAGAGGCCAACACGTCAGAGCACAATGCAGTGAGATGTCACATGGGTGTCTTGCTTTAGGTGTCAGATTGGATAAGTCTGTGCTTCTAACCAAGATAAATACACTGTCCATATACTTAATAACCTCCCCATTATCTTCAATTTTAACTGAAACAGATTTCATTTTAAGTATCTGTTTCAACATTATGAACTCTCAGCCCACATGCTAGGTTTAACTTCATGCACCATGAACAATTTTACTCAAGTTTTTAAGAGACAGAAAGTATGTTCATAAGCTATTTTAGGACTGAGACCTTGCAGCACAAAAGCTATTTATCCTTTCTTACCTTCCCTCCCCAGCACGTGGAGTTTAGGTGCTTACTCTGAAGAAATGTGCCCTAAGGTTAACCTGAAAAAAATATGCATCATTTTCACTTTACCTTCACCTTTTCCTCCTGATCTGGAGCTGGAAGTAATTGATGGTCACATATTCAAATAGGCCATGCTTTTGAATCTAGAGAGAAACATTTATTTAACAGTTGGACTTGATCTTCTTTGCAGCCTTTTCCAACCTAAATGGTTCTATGACTCTATGATTTACTTTTCAAAGTGTTTTGTTAGACAGAGAATATGACTGCAATAATTTCAAAGACTTAGCTGGAGCAAGTTACTCATACTCTTTCCTAAAATGATTCTTACTATAAAACAGCATCTTTCCTCAGCTACACTGAATTGAGGTCCCTCCCCTCAGAATTTACAACTGATGCCTCAATATATTTACTACACTGGGTGAAATGGCTCTGCCATTCTATGTCTAAATGACTGAAAAACACTATTTATGTTTGCAAGATTGATATTGGATCTACGGATCAAAGAAAACTGCTTTATTTTAGTGCTCAAGCTGTAGGAACCATTCTGTTAGCTCCTGCCAACTTCACATTAAAGAAACATAATTTCCTTCACATATTGAAAGAATATTCTAAGAACCTATACTTATATACACACACACATACACTATGTATGTGTACACATACATACAGACATGTATCGATAACTGGTATTTATTTTACACTGACAAAGTGCTAAAATAATCCAACAACTGTCACTGCTAGAGATGAGGCTAAATGAAATCGTATTACTTATATGGCATCAAATAATTATGATACTCTGGTCCAAGAGCTTCAGAACTCCTAGCAAAAAAAAAAAAAATCTTTCATTGGCAAAAAAAGTTCCAAATGGTTTGAATTTTTAAATAAATTGGAAGGATTTAAAAAACAAAACAAAACAAAACAAACATGCAAAGTAAACTGTATAATTTAAATTTCAGTTCTGTGTATAGCAAATACACATATTTATACCTATATTCTATTACCTGCATGGCAAAATTTTGAGGTGCCTTAGACTCAAAGATGACTTTAAAGAATCTGTCAGTATCTTGCATGTGCATCATTGCCTCAAATTTTGAAAAAGAAAAAGCTGTGAAAGTTAAGCCCTGTATCCTGTGAGTCTGGCTGCATAGTCAGAAACAGAAATATTGCACTCAAGACCATGCCTACAAAAATGCACATTTAATAAGGCCATTATATTCAAGATTGTAATGGGACTTTAGTTACACAAACAAATATATCATAAATGAGCTAGGAAAGTCATTGCAGAAGACGTACTCAAAACAGCAGCGTTCCAGCAATTAACTTTTTCCCATGAAACAGCAATCTCTCAAACTGGTTTCATGCACAGGGCCAGACATGATGTGTATGTACCCATGCGTTCTCACGATGCGTTTTTTTCACTTTTTCTTAGAAGTTAACGATTGCCCCAGAGTTTGACAGTAGGTTCCTACTCAAGTTCTGCTAATAAAGTTCAAGTTGCAATCAATTTAAGCCACTTCCATGCATGATGAGAGAAGGAAAGATTTAACTTTCAGTTATTTAAATATCTGCCATCACGGAAGATATAATCCTTAATTTAGAAAGTGTAGCAAAGACATAATTAAACCTGTACTGGAATACTCCTCAGTATGCTCTTACAGAGCTGGATCACATTAAGAGTATCAGTTTATCTGATCTGGCTTACCAAAAGAATGACAGAGCACACAACCAATTTAATATAATTCAAGGAATGATGCAGATTTACAAGTTAGCTGTTCACATCCCATGGCAAACAAAAAGAAGTTACCCTTTAATCAAAGTGGGGTAAACTACCTTGAATTTACAGTAGGGTAAGTGTATTCACACCACCCATTACCTTGGAGTAGCAGGTGTGCTGTAAATCTGCTTTGTAGCTATTTACTCCTTGAGCCACTCCAAAGTTACCGAGTCAGCCAGCATCTTGGCTTAGTTAAGAGTAGTGGCATTTGTCCAAGAAGGAAGCATAGACCACTGTCCCTCTTCCTCATGCCACACTACAAAAATACACAGAGTTATGCAAATGCAAAAAGCATCAGTACAAAGCCTGGAAGAATCACAAGACACAACAGATAGAAACTTAATGGTCACATACATTACAGTTCAGCAGAGACATTCTTTCACAATTCTATATTCTGCCATAAAATCCACAGTGGTGGCGATTATGGATGAACCACCTTCCAGTTGAACCAACTCCAGCATTACGAACTACTTTTGAATACAACAGACTATATCCAAATTTTTTTTCCTAGGACCTGTTTTTTGGGCTTAGATGTTTTTTCTTGTAGAGACAAGAGACAAACCTGAGACACAGAAGATGTGACCTGCTTGCATATTATAAACAGACAAATGGATAATCGAGAGGCAAAAATCTATTAAATGTGTCACACACTTCACACCTCCAGCTCCATGTACTTTTTCCTGCACAATGGTGCCACTTGACAGATGCAAGTTTGTTGCTGCCTGTGAACATATTTTTAACCAGGGCTGGGGGGAATGCATTTGGACAGCAACAATGCAGCTCTTAAAGTGATGAGCAAGGAACACAGGAGTTCAGGACATGGTTTCTTATTCCATCTCTGTCCTATACTCACTGCATGCTGAGTAGCTCAAAACATTTCTTAGAAATCACATTATTCAGAAGGTGAATAACTCTTTCCCTCTTTTCTTCGCAAAAGGAACAGTAAAAAGTCCTTTATATAACATGCAAATGAACCTCCATCTAAAAGGCTTCTTATTTTAGCAGTTTTGACTAAAAATGGTGGCTTGTCTACCAGCAATACTTTGTCTGCAAGTGTCTAAAGAAATAGAGTTTTGACAGGTATCCAGCAGTAGCAACATTTTATGTTTGCTGTATTTACTACTTTTAATTCAAATTCCTCTCCCATACAGTGATGGTCTTGTAGATAGCATGACTGCTCATGCACACAGCATTTCTAAATGGAATTACATGTTACTGTTTTCTTTCCACCATAATGTTATCTTACCATTTTCAGTATCAGTCAGCACCACAGGTTTAATGCAGGTCATGGAAAACAAGCAGCAAGCCCACTTTTACTGATTGATTCAAACAGTATATTCTTTCATATTTATACATTCTTAAAATGTTTTCTTGATTTAGCTATACTAAAAGTACTGTTCCAAAATTTCAGTTTACATTAAAAAAGGTCATTGATGACTTGATCAAAAAATACCACCAAAAATCCCTTTTACTCCCACAGGAAATCATATTTTCTTCTGAATTAGTGTTAACAGATATTTAGATTAGAAGACTCCATATTTCAGAAACCAGTTATTTAATGCTCAATATTCTTTTCAGCAGATGAAGAGGTAGGTATATTTCCACACAAGAAAAAAAAAAAAAATCAAACTGTAACAGATACTCAATTAAATCAAGTAATGTCTAAAAACTCAAACACTGTTCTGACAGCACATAATGTGTCTGAAGACACTGTCCACGGAGGACAAGAAAGTTGCACATTCTGATTAGATAATATATCATATTTTGAAATTTAATAATTTTCTGGAAGGAAAACACAAGTATCCAAATGCTACTTCCTTCCCCTCCCCCCCAAAGAAATGTGGGTGCCAACAAAACTGCCTTTATCAATGGTAGTATTAACTTTTGGACTGCTAAACATGGAATCAACTGCAATTCTTCCTTACATTCACCAACACCAGCAGTCTACAAGTTTACACAGAGACCATATGCATGATAATTACATAATTACAATAGAAATTCAACTTTAGTTGTTGTTCTTAAAACAATCTTCATAAATAATGAAAATATCTGTGTTCTAGCTCTTCAGTAACCTAAGGTTAATTGGTACAGATAGTGGTTTTTTCTTCCTTTTATAAACCAAACTGGAGGTTCCTCACTGCCAACAACGGTTAAGGCCTGGATCAAGTTACTCTCCTTTTGCTTTTCCCTTTTTCTGCTTTTTTCCATTTTCCACCACTGCATTATTTTCTGGTTTGCTTACTCCATTTGCAACAGCACCATTTGCTATTTTTCCATTCTTTACAGGTTCCTTGGGCAGCTTATATGTCCGATAGTAGAAGTTACCAAACAGGAAAATGAAGGTGACAGCATAGAAAATGACACCCCAGTGCATCCATTTAGGGAAAGGACAATCAATATAAATAGACAAGGCTGTGTGGCCAATAGTCACATGGAACTGCACCTGTAAGACAGAAAATACAGAATCAAAAACGACTGGATATATCTGACTGTGACAATTTAAGTTACAAAAACTGCTAAACTTGGAGGTGGCAGGGAAGCCGTATTTAGCTGCCACATTCATGCATGCACACCTGTGCTTGACCAGGAACATCAAATTTATTGCAGTATCTGTCACTAGCTTTCAGAAACAGGAAAATGAGAAGATAAAGGATCTGGATTTTCTCTACCTTTTGAACATGTTTTTGCAGTTCAGTCGAAACAACCAGCAAGTAAAGATTTTAACTCACACAACTCTTATCCATGCTGCATATTTTTTTAGAAATTCAGTAAATGCTTCCACCTCCTGGAATTATTCTAACTTGAGCTGTCAGTGTCAGACAGAGAAGAACTTTTGAAAGGAGCAGTATGTGTTCCAAAGATCTGCAATTGCAATTCCACTCAGAGGCAATACCTTTTGAGATAAAGGGAGAAATTTTACTTACCAACTGCAATATGGTCAAGTATCGTTTCCACCACAGGTACTTCTGAAATTTAGGGCCACAGGCTGCTAATCCATAATACATGTACATAATGACATGAATAAATGCATTCATTTGAGCTCCGAAAAAAGCTGTCATGGAACAGAAGGGAAGACTGTCATGTAATTTTGGAAATAAGAGAGAAGTCTTTTCTAGTATTATTTATGTAACAGTAAAAGTTACAAAGCACAGGACATGCCATCTTCAAAATATTCAATAGTATAGAACAGACCTGACTGTTAACATATGCTGACACAAATAGCTGTTCATGCAAGTAGTATGCCACATCTTTCATGGAACTATTTAGGTAAAAGCTTTTCATAAGATTTTCATTTAACAGACATAAATGGCATGGATTCCACTTCAGTTGTTGTAGTATAACTGCAACTGTTTTGCTAAGAGATTATTAGAAGATGTATTGGACAATGTAAAGTATCACGTTCTGAATTTAAATGCATAAAGTTCACTTCTCAGCAAGAAATCAAGAAACTCATGTGAAAGTCTGATTAAATAGGCCAAAAAAAAGTCAAGCAGAGTAAAATGTGACTTATGGTTATAAGAACTCTAAGGGCATTGCCAGCTGAGTTGGTCTAAATTATTCATCTTTAGTCTCTTTATTTATCATTTAAATATCCAGCATTCTTAAATATGTAAGTGTATAGTATAACATTATCAGGAACGTTCCATGTTGGAAATAAAGATGACCGTTTCATTTATAGTAAGATCTCTTTGCTTTGTCAAGATTAGCAGCCATTTAACAAACACATTGCATCTTGTTAAAGTGTTCTTACACTGCCAGAGAGGCTCAAAAAAGGCTCTAATGTCTAAGATTAGGGCAATACAGACAATAGCTGCTGACACCAAACAGCTCAGATGTCCATGTGGTCTAGACCCAGTTAGCTGTAATAGTGCCTAGTTTATAATAGACCTGTCTATGTAAGCAATGTGCTATCAACCAGAAAACAGAAGAACACAGATCTATCTACATTTACAGTAGTGCTACATAAAGGCCGAACAGCAACGGCTGCTTTTCCTTTTGCAGGACCTAGAAACTGAGAAGCAGTGCAAGAACACCAAAACTTGAAAGAAACTTGGAAATAGTTGCAATGGTTATATTGAAAACTGCTGATATTCAGCATGAAAACTCTGAAAAGGCAACAAGGGAGAGGGCCTTTTGAGATACGCAGAGAATTTCTAAGCAAGACTACAAGTAACCATCCGGTCTCCAATAAACTTATTTTATAGGTGCAGTTGCTAATGAAGATCATGAAATGTCTGGCTGAGTACCTGCTTTCTGCAGATTACATGAGAGAAATTAAAAGACAGTCATAGATAGTAATTTTATATTCAAAAGAAGAAACGTGTAAGTGACCACTCAGTACAAAGTATCTATAGTAAATGGGAACATAACCCCCCATGCATTACGTATTAATGTGGTTCAGAAAAAAAACCAACAAAAATGCCAAACCCAAAATATTAGCTTGGTGTTTATAATATGGTGGTTTTTGTTTACTATATGCTAATTTCAGTGTCATAAGCCTACAAAGCACATTAAAAACAAAACATGGCACTTTTCCTGGATCCTCAGCTCTGCAGAGTTGTAATTTCAGAGAGACAAAGGCAAAACACCAGGAAGAAGGGTACAAATACAGGCAAGGGAGAATGTGGTAAGTACAATAAATAATAATAAAAGTATTTGATGGAGGCTTTAAAAAAGAAGCAATGGGAAAAAAAGGCTGATAATGAATTACAGACTTGTGCCATTATGAATAAGTTTTAAAAGTGAATTGAGAGATTTATTGGCTCACCTCCAAGGGAAGGTTTCAGAATTTTATACAAGCCTCTTTATAAAAAAGAAAGCAAACCTCAAACTCAGATACAATGCCAAAATGACATCTCCATTAACTTCATTAAATTTGCACATAGATTGTAGCCCATAATTAGATTTTGCAGTTCTCTGTATCTGAAAAAATTAAAGTTAGGCAAGACACATACATTTTTCTGATTCATAGAGAATAAGGATACTTTTGAAGGCAGAACTTCAAGCTTGCAACTGATACCCATGAGGAAAAGAAGTTTCGCAATTCATTAGATTATTGCCCTGTTATCTTTTCCTCCCCCATGCTTCCCACAGAGGGAGAGTGTATGCATTAATAAACAGTCTTATAAATTATGAAGTCAAGACTACGAAACTTTTTTCCATTGCTCTAAAACATGAATAATTCTCCCTTCTGCCCAGTCAAAAGGGTATGGGAGGAAGGGAACTCACCTTGTCCACCTGCAACCCACTTAATACCAATCCACCACAAGGTGAACATGGTGAAATGGTGATAGACATGAAGAAAACTAATCTGGTTAAACTTCTTCCTCAGGATAAAGAATACTGTATCCAAATATTCAATTCCTTTAGAGACATAATACCACCATAAAGCAGCAGCTATCTGCAATGAAAAAACAGACAATACGTAAGTTTAGTGATTTCAAGCTGAATGGAATAAAGTTCTCTCCACCTATGTGCTGCAAGAGAGGAATACTTCTTCCTTCCCCATATCCTGGTAAATGTTGAGGTGGAGTCATCAAGCATCTGATGGTATGAGAACAACAACAAAAACAATACTCCTTCCGTCTATTCTGGACACAGAAGAAGATTATTCTGAGTTTATTGCTCAGAAAGTACAACTGTAAAAAAGAGCAAATACAGTTAAAAGCTTTGCCATCTCTGAACAGTTTACCAGTTAAACAGGGAGTTTGTGTCCTCATTCTCTCCCCTAAGCTTTGTGGAAGAAGACTTCCACAGGGCTTCCCCTACTAATGAGGCAACACTTTGATGTGGTCAGAACAATAAGGTAGAAACATTATGATAAAATGAAGTTGCAAAGACTGAAACCGTCAGTACCACAGGCATATGGGTGGAAAAATACCAAATCACTCTTAAAAGTTGGGTGTAGTACAGATTTCACATCCCTTAGAGCAATATTCCCTCAGCTTTTTCTGGCCTGCTCACTAACTCCCTCTGTAAAGCAGCATTCCCCCAGTGGCTCTGTGCCATTCAGGGAATAGAAGAAATGAAACTACAGGAACCATAAAAACTGCACAGGTATAACCATTTACCCAGCAGGGCAGTCCTACATACCCAAAATTCTTTTTCTAATCCACCCACCACAGTGAATCTTTCCCAGAATGCAACATTAACATGGTTTCCAGCTGAAATCAGTGTATTGTTAAACCAGAATCCCAAAAGCTCTGTGTAGCAATTTGTTAATACTATGGGAGTATGGTGGTGGTAGGGACTCCCTTCCAGATCCCAAAGCATAGCAACAGGTCTAGTTCCTGGCATGGTAAGTCATCTAGCTTGTTATGCAAGGGTGGGACCAGAACATATCCCAGATGGTGACTCACATAGAGAATGGGAAAAAAAAAAAAAAGAATTGGAATTGGTACCACCTGCAAGAGGAGAGAAGGCACTGTCACAACACATCTACTTGTAAGAAGTTCGCCTTGTCTTTCAGGACTCAGTTGATGACAAATCAGACTTTCTTACCTTAACCTGATGTGAAATAACCCCACCACCTCCTCAGTCCCCAGGGGAGACAGAAGAAAAAACGGTTAACACAGAGTAGCTTTCCTTCCCAACTACATTCATCGTGTTACGGGAGCGAGAAAGGGGCATCAGAAGAATGAGCTGTACAGAGCAATGTTACAAGCCCTGTGTGATGTTTTCCTCCACCTCTCCAAACTAGTGGGAAAGGAACACAACTCTCCTCAGAGTAAGTTTTGGGCAGCCATAATTGGACTCGTGAACAGTTTAGAAGAAACTACAGCAGCAGCAAAAAAAGCAGCACAGGAGAAGAGTGCTGCAGATCTGCATTGCAGACTGCAGTTTCCCAAAGGGACTGCATGTCTTACTGTTGCCAAACTGCAGACTTCAATGTATCCTTTAATGAACACCTTTCTCACTCACTGGATTTGATTTAGCCTACTTCAGATCTCAGGAAGAGGAGGCAGATTTTACCAGTTCTATAGAAAAAGATACTAATATCTGTCAAAGTTGGAGAGAGGCTTAGTGAGAGAAAAGTGACTCTCACAGATCTCGGAGTTCCCAGACACACAGGTAAGCTGCAAGAACCATATATATATACGTTGCTCAATATCCAGTACAGTACTGCCTCTGGGACAGGTAGTCAAGTGTTTAATAACACCCACATCAAGGTTTGTCTCACACCCATGGATTAGCATAACAGTCCAGCATCTTTTACAGATCTTTGCTAAAGCTGCATCTCTTAAATAAATTAAGATAAGCATCTTTTCATCTCATGAGTTAACAACAAACACTTTGGACTGTATCCACAAAATGACAAATCCAGCACCCCAATACTTTAGCTCCTTGGAGGTCCTCCCTTCCGAGAAACTTTTATAAAATTGATATATCAGTTACAAGCAAACTGCCATAAAATATTTTATAAAGCAAATGTACACTTTTATTAATGAAACAGGGGAAGAATAAGTCAAATAGCCAATAAGCAAAACCCCAATTTACTGTATGACATAGAGCAAAATATAAGTGGAGAAAAATCCTACAAAAACACTTATGTTTTATGCCCAAGATGCCACAGCATCAGTATATGCTTCTGGACAAGTCACTTAACACACCTCATTCCTCTTCTTTCGAATTCCCCCTGTCTAGCACAGAAAGCTATTACAGCCCCTGGATAAAAATAATTTGAACTTTTGATCAAAATATTTCCCATCACTTAAGAACAGTAACAAAAAGAATAGCCTCTATTTCTTTGCAGGATGATACCTGCAGATTTTGTGTTCCTGTAGATTTTTTTGCCTGTCAGCTTCTTTGCTCTCTTACTATCATCAAATATTACTACATTTACTCTCAAACTTGATAGATTTTGTGTGCTTCCAATGGCTTATACAGATGCTTTTATAGTGAAACAGAAGTCATGTCATTTGCTTGAGGCCATGCATGAAATCAGTGACAGAGGGCAGATATAAAGTAGAACAATACAGTAATACGTAAACTATGTCAGGAGCCAGTGGCTACTAATAAACTTCTTTTGCAAAGCTTTAGAAATCATGACCTAACCTGTAGTCTTTCTTTGAACACAGTATGAAAAAGAGATTTAGTTGAAAAGAAAATATGCATTAAAAAGGCACATTCCTGTAATGAACAATATTAGTCAAACCGTATCTTTTCTGGTAATTTTCATATGTGCCAATCTAAGTCAGTTAAAACACCAGATGGCACAGAAAGATTACATTACAGCCTAGGATTAAAGGGGTCAACAGGAGGTTCAATCCCATGTCCTTTGCCTGCTGCAGGGTTTTGAATGGAGGGCTGTTTTAACACAGGACTGTTTCTGCACCATCCTTCCTCATTTTGGGTTGGAGACAATTATCCATTAAGGGGTATGAAGGGACAGGTACTTCTTGGAACATCACAGTAACAAGAAAAATTAAAGTGGCTTTTAAAGAGAACTCTTCCCAGTTACAGAATTCTGTTTATGGGACTTGATTTAAGTCACTTAACTTCTGTAAAAAAAGAATGTAAGTTAATATTAGGGTTTTTTTCATAAGAGGAAACCACTCAAGCTCTAGACATAAATACAAACAATGCAGATTACAATCACAATACTGGAGATAACCATTGCTCAGCTTCAGGATTACAATCAGCACACTTAAAACTAGACACCCAGTTCACACAACTCCGTATTCCTAATTCTTAGCTCTTCAGAAATGCTAATAAAACAGATGAACCTTGACCTGGGAAACAAGGGCACACAAATGTAAACAGCAGGGGGAAATGACTACTCACAGACACTAACACGCCTTAAGTTAGACAGTGTTAGGAAATTGTTCACTTCAAATACTGGAGCTCCCAAGGGAGTACTACAAAGCATGGATTTAACACCTCAGCCCTTTGCATTTATTATTTCAACTTTTAAGCTATAACCAGTTTTTTTTTTTTCCAAGATGTGGCAATAGATCCTTCCAAATCCCTTCTTGAAGATATGTTCCCTCTTTTCTTTCGTGTCTACCACGGACATTTTACTTTTTTCATAACAAAACGCACTCAACTTCCTGCCAGCAGTTAGTAAGGCGGTTACCTACTATACCCAGAAGATAAATCCTTCACAAAGGAGTTTATTTCTACAACTGTGGAATCTAATTTTCATCCCTGCTTGCTCCAGTTGTCCATTGCCTCTTGTAGAACAGACAGGAGAGCCTGAATGAGATTAACAGGTGTAGGCAGGTTCAAAACAGTAAATAAAAGGACCAGCTCCCTCAAATTATGTGTAAGCTACCTACATAACTCATCATCAGTGAAAGCCAGAAGCTTGATAATGTAGAAGAAAATGTACAGGCAAATTAATGGAAAAACAACCCCTTAAAAACTGGCAAAACAAAGAGGCTATGTCTGATTTAAGAGGTCTGTGAGCTACAGATCGCTGGGGTTGCTAGACTATACAGAAGTGCCACCACAAGCCCTTACACTGTTCCCTTAAAATCATCACTTGTCTTGACACATAGTGTGGGTTAGAGAAGAAAGGAAAGACATTCCCTGCCACCCAGGATAGCCAAACTTTTTTTTCTGGGGAACTGTCTACCAGCTCTCTTCAGTCCCTTTGAGGGACAAAAGATGCTTTCTTGACCCCTCATTTTGATCAAGAGCTTTGGACAAAAGGGGCCACTGCACAGCAACATCACAGTGGCACATTCTCAAAAAAACAGAAACAGAGGTCATACCAAGACTTCTATGTTGCCATTTAGACCATCATATGCAATGACTTTCACATTTCTTAATATTTGTTCCAGATTTCTAAGCCCCAAAATAAAATCATATATGAAGTTGTTGCTTTAAAGAGCATGTTCCATAATGCTTTCGGGGCTCAGTGCTGATTCCATTTGAGTTAGTCCCAGTCTCCTTTATCTGAGCAATATAGGACTTACTTAGTCATTCTTTTACAAATAAAGTAATTGCATTGTAATTAATTCCACTGCTTCAATGCAGCATTTCTCTTCAGGGAAAACCTGATGCCAATAGATACTAGACATTTAGTATCTAGAGCTATTAAAAGGGTGTGAGGGATGTGCTACAATGCTTATCTATTCTAATGAAAACTGAAAAAAACATTTTAAAATTGCTTTTGCAGGTTTATATTTGAAAAATGATGGTGAAAACAATCTTGAGGAGGTTTGAGGGTTTGTTTTTTTTCTGTTCAACAGTGTCAAAACCAACAACATACCCTCTAAACGCAGAGCATGATACACTGTAAAGCAGAACAGAAATGTATCCCAGACTCCTCAGTTAGACAAAGTATACTTGTGGAAAACATAATCTTCGACTTGCAACTAATTTACCTAAATTAAGAATTCATTCCACAGAACTACCATAAAATGATCAAGGTAAAGAGTCTTGACTGATAGCATACTACACAGTTGCTGCAACAACTTGAGAGAACTCCCATTTTCCCTGCTTCCACAACTCCCTCACTTGCAAACTGAATATGCTGGACCTTAAAACTTCAGAAATAAATTTTGTGCAAATCCACAAGTTTGTAAAAAATAATAAATAATAATAATAATATAAAATTAAAAAGTTTGGAAATCCAAAGACTGCTAGAGCAATCCTTCTCTGGACATACAATATGCTATAAATACACTCTGCAGGTCATTTTGCATTTATTGCATTGTATAATAATGCTCTGCTTGTCATAACAAACAAAATAAATGACAGTTCTTTTGAGCAGGTCTGACCTCTCCACTGCCTCCCACAAACAAGTGCACCTAGAAGTGAGGATATAAAACGGAATTTTGGCACGCTAAAAGTTGTACCTCTTGTACTTAGCTAATATAAAAATTCTTTTAATGTACATCACACCAGTCCTCAATGTCATTCAGCTGAGTACATGGGCATTCTATTTTGCTTATCTGTTAAAAAATCCCAAACCTTTCCAGCACTTGCTATACTTTGCTAGATGTTGTTTTTCCACAAAATTATTCACAGGTGTATTCTAGTGACTGAAATAGTGAGAGCACAGTATTAGCAAAGGTGAAAGACTGGCAACTGCCATAAGGCCAATAAAGTCTACACACAGAGCTGTTCTGGAATATCAGCCATTACAAATAATATGTAAGACTCAAACCTTTCTGTTTTGCTACCCCCCTGCCACATGCACAAGCTTTTGTGTAATACTATCCATGAACAGCTACCTTGTAGACAAACATTTTTTCAACTGTGCTATTAACATTTATTATAGAAATGAGTATTTAGACTATACCACACTTTCATTACATTTTCCAATGTTCTTATCTGTAAGTGAAACTTGCAAGAACAGCTGAGAGATTCTCAAGTGTCAGCTCTGCTGGAAGAGAAGGGTTAGTACAGGAGCTAATCAACAGCATTACACAAAAATTAACATGCATCTGCACTTTTAACTTGGATATTTTCCAACTCACATATTTGAAATCTAAGATTCTACAATGAAATGTACTGATAATACATTCGCCAGAAGCCAGCAAGACCTCATGAAGCCAAAGATGGGTGAAGGAGACAAAAAGTTGCCTCACCAGTATGGGTGACTTGCAACCACAGTATATGCTGACAAATCTTACTTGCTTTGATCTAGCTAGAAAACACCACCATTACTGCGGTTACCCTGGTATCATAAACTTCAGCAAGATCTAGGAACCAAAGTATGTACACAAAGTTTATCCTGGACTGCACAACCACGGATGAAGCCAAGGATAGTATCTAAGATTCCCCTTACTTGTAGCAGTCAGATGAAAGTTAATGCAAATATGCTGATGCACTTTCATTAAACCTGTGCACAGTGTAGTCAAACCTGAAGTGGTCTGTGAAAATATAACGGGATACAGTCATGGCTGACAGCAAAACTGTGGAACCACTATTTTCAGACAAGACTTAAACTGTCATGTGGTGCTATAAATATCACACATTCATAAACAAATATAGAAAAAGAAATACTCACCCTAACTTCATAAACATTATCTGAATAATCCACAGTCTGGCAGACATAGCTGTACCCTCGAGCTCTTGATGACAAGAACAGCTGAAAATATTAAAGTCATACATAAGGAGAAAGATACTACATAAAACACATTTATAACAATGATCAGCAAGTTTCCTGATACATCAAACTTACCTGAACAGAAATATTTAAAATATCCTTATTAATCCTGAGAATACTATTGGAGAAAGCCAATATTCAGTACTAACAACCTGCTCTTACACAGTACTTACTTTTTTTATCATAAATTAAAGAGACAATACTCATTTCTCCCTGTATGTATCTGCCCAAATAATTACAGTCTCATACAAATTACTACGAATTCCAGTATGACCTTGAGCTATTCAAAAATGAGTATTCTTTCTGATGGCTCTAGCTTCAGAGACAGAAAATACCTATCTGCTTTCACTACAATTGACAGAAATATTATTCCCAGGATGGATTCAAGAGAACTCTACTTATGTGACAGGGATTACATAATTTGGATCTACAATTATTAACACAGTATATTAATCACAACACAGAAAAAAACCCAGGTTGAACAGCCAAACCTGAGCACCCACAAAACACATTGAGAGAAAATAGATGGAGAAAAGTTCTCCATTTTGTGCCAACAGAAATAGCCTAAAACACATGAAGTGCTCCTGTAGGGCCACTCCAAATCAAGCGTGTTGCAAAAAACCTGGACAGGAGAAGATAAACTTGACGCTTGAGCAAGTTCCCATTGGAAAGAAGTACACTTGTCTAGGGCTGTACAAAATTCAAAAAATATTTCTAATCTTGACATTCATAAATGTTATGATCCAAGACTGTTTAAAGCCAAGTAATCCCACCCTGTTATGGATCAAAGAGAGACAGCAGTGGAGCAGACGTAACCTGTAAATTGAGAGCTCTAAAAGTAGAGAAGAGTGAGAGAAAAAGATAGCCAAAAAAAATCACGGGTAGGCACTGACTACTCTGACCACTAACCTAACTTCCATCTTATTTGGACTGAACTTGAGTTTACTTTGGTGTCTCATCTTGCACACAGCACTAGGAGTGCAGTCAGATGCAGAGACAAGTGTGACCAGAAAAAAACCCCAGCATACAAAACCTTGTGAAGCTCTGGACTTATTTGCTGCACGTCTTTTGAAGTAAGTAAATGAAAGAACTGTCTACAGAAACTATCCTAGAAAACATACTTCTGCATCCTCCAAGTCCATTTACAAACTGCTGTAACACCACAGCTCTCCGGTGTGGTCCCACACAGACATGAGCACATTTGATACTATTAAGGAAGAGCAAGGAAAGTTTACTCCACACTGTTACAGAAATCAACCAATCTCTACCGCAACCAAGTGGGTAACTTGGCTAAGGTTACCTTAGCAAAAGGGCACTAACTGACTTCACCAAACTGCCTCAAAGTAGAATAAGAAAGTCATGATTTTGTGGCAACATAGGGTCTATACATCCCCACATACAGGGACTTCTGCATTTTCTGAGCAAAATTTGCTACAAATTTGAACCTGTAAATTTGAATTCAATGTATGGAAGTGTTGGACTAGACAAACCTCACAGTGCTTTATGGACTTGCTACTTCATGTAAGCTACCACAGATGAACAAAAGGATGGTTATTTATTAAATAGCATTTAAAGGCCATTCACAATTTCTGTTCTTAGCATTGTCTGGAAACTTTACAGTGATTCACAAAATACCAACTGTATCATTTTACTCATAATTTCCATTAAAACTCATGTGAATTACAACAGTGGCACAGTGGTATTGTAAACCTCATGCAGATGCAAGTAGAAGTTGCCTTGTAAAGGGATCAACTGAAACCTGAACAGCCTTCTATCAGTCTCTAAGACCAAGAAAAGACACTTCCTGTAAATGCTGTATCCATAGACTTAACATTCATTGAATAACAACGTACCAATTGCGAGAGCAGGAAACTAGAACCTCTGTGTCTAATACTATGAGCTTTCAGAATAGCAGCAGCAAATATGTATTTGCAGTCCCATTCATTTTTATGTTAATTCAATGACTTGGAAATGCCACAAACACAGGTTACCCTATAAGCAACACAGGTTTGAATACCATAAGTTTGGTATAACTCAGCTTATGGATTTAAAAAAAAAAAAAACCAAAACAATTTAAGAGTCAGGCATGGCAATAACACTGCAGAATTCATTTCAGAGGAGTTTCAGTTTTAACCTGCCAAGATGATTGGATTTAATCTCTTCCCCCAACTAACCTTGGGTGTCAGCATTAAATTCTGTTGTACCTTTAGTACTTAATTACTTAGTTGAATAGTCCAAGGAAACAATTTAGCCAAAATGATGACTGAGGTGTGATGGCTAAAATATTACTGAACCATGTCCTAAAAAGAAGTTGAAATCAGTTAAATGCTTTTATTATAGAAGTTTTGGAAAAGGGTCAACATGCATATCATCAGCAGCTATACCATGCTCTCTTGGCAAAAGTACAGAACAGACCAGCCAGAGAGTTCTTGAATGCTGTAATTTTAACTACTCTTGCTTACTTCATTTGCTTAGTTCTGGAAACAGATTTTGCAAATCTGTGATCCAAGGTCTTCCAGGAACACTCCTCTTGATCCACATGAGCACTCATAGCAGAATAAACTTAGCATCAGCCATATTCTGTACAGCTATCCTTGAATAGTAATTACCAAACTGTTAAGTAATCCCAGTTAGCTACTACTCCAGAGTTGGTCCACTGCACTATTACCACTCATTTCCTTTGTACAGAAATCCAAGGTAAAAATGCAGCAACACAGAAATTTATTAAAATTAACGCACTCTGAACATTTCAAACCAAGTATTAGAAGACTCTAAATAAAAATAAAATGACAGAGATATAGGTCACTTCGTTTTTATTCTTATTTTAAAAGACAATGTACGGGCAAGACAGTTTTCTTCACTACAGGTAATGGATATTTGAATTGCTGAAAATGATAAACACGTTGAAGGCACGAACAAACAGCTCAATTTCTAACAAGATGCATTCTGACACCCTTTAAGGATTACGAAAAAGAAAAAAAAAAATCAGTTACAAGTGTTAAATCTCTATGGATTTTACTTATTTTGTCCAGTATTTAGACTAACATGTCTAAGAACTTGGAATAGCTAGTACACAAATTCTCTCTATAGACTCATTTAATGCATTTATTCTCAAACAGAAAGTACCTAGCTATAGAAATACTCTCAAAGGCAAAGCCATCTTTAAAAGTCTCTGCAAAACATTCACTCCCAATAGACATCATAAATATGCAAGATAATTATTTTCATTTTGCAACCTACAGACATCCTCAAACCTCGGTAAGAATTCCCTCTTGCAAGAGGGCATACACACCTCTTTGAAAATGAAGAAGTTGAGCAGAACCATGCCAAAGTTGTAAACAACCAACAGGAAGCGTAACTGGAAGGGCTCTCTTGTCTTCATCCATTTGGGGCCCAGCCAGACAGTGAGGAGATAAATAGTGCTTATAGTCAGTGTTGGAAATGGAGACTGCATCAAGGGCCAATCATCAACACGTTTGTCTGAGGGGGTGAAGCAAACAGAAGGAGTCAACAAGGTCTGAATAAAATATATTTCATCATCACTTTAAGCACTGAATTTGTTAAATATTATTCTCTCCTGGAATAGCTGCATCAGCTAGTAGAAACACAGTGCACTCATTCTTTCTGGGAAGGTTAAAGAAAATAGTTTTTTTAAAAAACACACTATATCACATTACCTCACACAGAGATTCATTATGTTATTTAAGCTCTGTTGTCCAGTTCTGCAATCCAAAACAGTAAAGCAAACTGAATCACATGAGCACAAACGACTCAACCCACTAATCCCCCCAAACCCAGTTTGCTTATGATGAACAGTGACCGCAGTGGCAACATAATCAAATATTCAACACAACTGCAAATGAAAGATACACAAATTTGGCAAAATACTGATAAAACCAGTAGCTTTTATTAGTTTAAAATTAGGCACTAGAAAGCCTCCTATTAATTTTATACAGATGCTATGATGACAACCAAGAACTTTGTCTATTTGATGTAGATCAGTCTCATGTTTCAAACAGAATACTAACAATGGTACTGGAAAACAACTAAATAAAGGAGTTTAAAGGGATGGTTCTAGTTAATCTGTGCTGCCATATGGGAAACAAAGGTTTTATTTATAGTCTGCTTCAACCACTCATGGGATTCAGAGTTACATTACACATATTTCAGAGCCCAGAATATGCTGTATAAAGTTCTGGATCAGCATCAAAAAAGCGCTCTTGGCCTGATGAACCAGTGACATGTAGGATTAGAAGTTGGATTCTGCTAGAGAAAGGAAGCAAGACTACAATGACACCTCCTTACTTAGTGCCCGTGTCGTCCCATGTGTTGTGTGTGTCCTCCCTGCCTTGCAAGCTAATCTCAAGTTGTATCAAGACATAAAAGGCAACTAATCCATAACTATCAGAACTTCAGATACTGCACAGATCTGGCACTAACTGGAATATTTTCCAGTTGCTTAGGCCAATCATAATTCATATGGAAATCACATCACAGGTCTCCTTAGGAAGCTCAGACATCTAAAACACCTGCCCTCAGTCATTTGTGGGCAAACTCACAAATGCAGCTGCCCACAGACTTACCTAGAGGACAAGTTTCTTTTAGAGAACTCAAAGACAGAGAAAAATCCCTATAGCAAAAATTAATTCCTAAACCCAGGCATACTAACCAATAAGCTAGAAAACCCTACTTATCTTGAAAATGAGGAACTCTAATGCAATGAGGAAAGTACAGAACAGCACTGCCATTACTTCTCTGACACTTCTTTCTCATTTCCTTTGCTGTCATTGAGATCATAAATTAGAACCTCATTTTAGGAGCAGATTTCATGAGACCCTCTATTTCTAATAAACAATTATTATGAACTACAGAAAGAAAGCACACGGAACACTGATTCTTCTTATATCCAGATGATTTAACAATAACCGAGCTGCACATTCCAAGTAAGATACCAGGAGGCCTAAAAAGAAGTGGAAAAGAAGAAAGAGAAACTAGCCTAGCTGCTGCATTACAGCTGTTAATACCAGAAGACAGAATTCATCCTAATTGCATGGAAACCTCCAGCAAGACTGACACTGCCAGAATGATGGGATTTATCCTTGCAGCCACAGCCACCAACAGAAGCCAAGGCCAAGAGAGAGCAAAGAGTACAGGGAGGAGTGCAAAAAAAAAAAAAAAAAAAAAAAAAACTGGCCAAAAAAAAAAAAAAAGAGAAGACTGGCTGAAGAAAAAGTTAGTGGAAACAGAACCAAACAAAGTGAGAGAAGACAGTTACCTCTTAACTTTTCAGCAAGTTCCTGGAACCAGAAAGAATACCACCTACTGAAGCCAAAGTCACTGCTGCATTGCAGTTATTACACAGTTATATCTCTTACACTTTAGTTCCTGTTTGATTTTAGCAACTGTTCTACCAATCTGAATTTAAAAATAAAAGATAACACTATTAAAAAAAAAAGAAATGGAGAACCTCATAATCTATGTGATACAAATTAATAGACAAAGACTCATCATGAAGCAAGAAGAAAGTTAAAAGGCAGCTCTGGGAATAGTCAGTGTGTCATGTCTTAATCAAATCCACATCTCACTTCACTGTAGTGTACACACAGTTAATAAGAGGTGAGGAAGAGACACAGTTGCTTTCCCAGCTTTCTTGCAGTAAGCAATATAAAGAGAATAAAGAGGCAAAGACACATTAGAGACTGTCTTCTATTTTGTAACACTGTTTCATGGTATCTTAAACACTGAAGTGGCAATACAAAGAAATGTAAAAAAGGAAAAAGATTGTAATTTTACCCAGGAGCTGAATGTTACCACCCACTGCTGAAAAGAGGAAACCATGACCTATTCCAGATTTCTTTTTATGGCAGAAGACAAGGATCTCCAGTTGTAAAAAAAAGGATTCACTAGAGGGTGAAAGGAAAGACAAAGGGACAACTTATATTAGAGCCCAGCTGTAAGTAGGCTTTGCCTCACACCTCATCAGCTCCGTAAACAATTCTTCCACCTCCTTTCCACAAGTACTACAAATTGAAGAACTTCACTGGAAAAAACCCAAGATACATATTTCACCGATTCTGACAACAACATAAGAGTACCTGAGAAGCTGCCATTACTCCTCCATACTGTGGTTTCAGCCTGGTACTTTCACTCCACAAAGGGTTTTTGGAGCCACATCTCAGAAAAAAGTCTTTAAGTATTTGCAAGAAAAACACAGATTACTGGTACAGATCTCATAACACACTGTTCAGGGAATCTAACTGATTGCCATTTTGGGGGTCTGACTTCTTCTAGGACAATTAATTACACTTTAAACACAAAATGCCTGTATGATAGGGAATACAGTAGGCAATTCAGTTCTAGCATACATCCTGGCCAAAACAGAAATGTATCTACAGGAAAAAGTTTATTCTAATTCCTACTGTGCTAACTAAGAACATGACCTTACATTTATTTTAAAGGCATCCAGGAGATTCTGCATATGATTATTTTTAATAGTACTGTGGCATCAGAAAACATGCTACTATTCATTCCGGAACTTTTTTATAACAAGATCTCTCCTGGATTATGCAAAGTAACATGCTGCATTTCGAATCAGCTCCACGAATCATTCTTATTGCACAGAAGGTATTCCAGAACCAATTTCATTTCAGTTTACCCAGCATATCTCCTTGTTCATGCTCTACACAAAAAACACAGTAATATGCAGACTCTTGCTCCAAACTTCTCTTCAGATACCCTCTTTCAAACCAAGGTAAATTCACTCTCTTAAGTCATCTGCTTAGTAACAAACATTCCAAGCTACTCCAACACCTTCCTCCCTCCCATCCCCCCCTTGTTTTAGCAAAACCAGCAGAGTTTTGTCTCCTGCTTAGTAGCTGGTTTTGACAACCACAAAAGATTCTGCAAATTACAGAGCACTGTGATAGCTGGAGGAGACACATGAGTGTCTTAAATCCTTCACTATTTCACATGCAATAGGGACATTTTAACCTGCAAGATGCAAAAAGCTTGAAATAAAAAGGCCAGCTCCCTGATTTAAAAAAAAAAAATCCCTCCAGCTGCTTGGAAGCAAAATGACCAATGCCTTTACCTGATTAGAATTGACAGAGATTGACTGAATCTTTCAGGGGATTAATGCGTTTGTCTTTCAAATCCCAAGACCCAGATTCTAATTCAATCACAAATAAAATGTCTGCTGTGATGGCACAGCCTGTAGTACAGTGCTCTTTTGGTAAGGTGGGAAAAGTTTTAGAACAAACACTTAGAGTTGCACTTCATAGCAAAAATTAATCCAATGTATAATAGGGCATCTGCTAACATGATCCTGATAGAAAATTACTGTGATGTAAAGAAATAGTATGAAATACTTATATACACAAGGTTTTCCTGTCATTTAGTGTAAATATATTTTGAAGTTTCACCTTGCAAAGCCAAGAAACACAATAACTTATTAGGTACACTTATATATATATGTGTAAAAATGATTGAAACTGCCCTAAGACACCTACCTTTGCAGGATGGATATACTTACATGGGGAATTTAACAAGAAATACACACATAAATCCTCTGATTCTTTCTTTCAAAGCAAGAACAAGAGCAGCACCAGTATAAAGCACTGACTATCCTGCCTGGTAATGTCCAAAGAGAAAATAATTAACCTATACTGAAAGATGGATGTCAAAGAAAGATGAATTTCAGTAAGTAAGGTTGCAGTGATGGTGTGTTCATACTAAAAATTACAAGGAATTTCTGTGAAACATAATGTAATTGTTTTAATACACAAACTTTTCTGTTAAATGTGGTTTAGAATTTCCATTTCAATAGAAAAGATTTTAGATGGTTCAATTTCCTGCATATTACTTAGCCCATGATCAATTTTTTTCCTTTCCTCTAGAAGTTCAAACTTTAAAAATAAGCAGACAAATGCATAGCACAGTCACTCTGACATTCACCAAGAGAAATCCTAAAACAGTACAATGGTGACTATCTCTGCTTTTAATACTAGTTTTAGGGGGAAATATTACGTTACTAAAATAGATGATTTTTGTAATTCCCTGCATTCATGTCAGATTCAAAAATCAAAACTTAGATAGTCTTTATTCTTACTTTTACTATGTATTCCTTAGCTATAAGGTCGCTACTCACTAATTTATCTGGAGAGACTTTCAAAGTTATTAATAGCTATTGATACTATTCTCAGCGCAAAGACACTTACAGTGCCAATCCAGCACATCCATCTGTCCGATTACATTTCTAAAGGCATTGCAGAAATAATGGCAACCGTTTAAAAGTGGTTCTGTGAAAGCTCTCTGCAGATCATGCTGTTTACTTTAACAAGAAGTCCTCTCAAAGCCCAATCTCAAGTTTAAGAAAGATTTCCTTAAATGAGTGAAATTTTAATTCCACAATATGAGGACGGCAAACCAATATTATCCAGCTGGAGCACTGTTCTATGAACTACACTATTTTAATGACCTAAGAATTTCCCATAGCTTCTTAGTTACACTAGCACTGTAATTGAAGGCTATACAAAATGAAAACAGATACAAGAAAACACAAGAAACAAAACTTTACACACCTTAAAATGTTTTCAAAGCTTTCACACTAGATCCTTTTGCAGTACTTTAGTGTCCCATTCTCCCCTTTTCTTTCTGGCTACAGAGAAATACCCTATACAGCATACTTCTCTTTCTACATTTGTATTAGAAATACCGTTTCAGTCATGTAAATATTTACAAGTGAATACAAGGTTCACTGCAGACTGGCTCAGTTGAAAGTAAACTTGAAAAAGCATCTACCTGATTAGACCCTAGGCTTTTAAACTGAACTGTGTAATGTATCAGAACAATTTAGAAGTAAATTTACTGTTTCCAGTTTGTAAAGATTCCAAGAAAATCCCTCAGTCTTTGACTAACACCTCAGAACGTACAAATGGAACAAAAACAGCTGAAGCTATAAACTTAGCCTTTATAACAGTATGTGACTAACTACATGGGCTGTACTGCTCGAGACTGAAGACTGATAGAGAAGCACCACTGCAGAGTAAAAATTGAGAGGACATATATTTTTGGATCGAACATCTATAGATGTTAAAAATTTCTATGCACTTATTTATAATTATTTTAATAGACCAGTTCATATAGCCCAAAATTAATTATTCCTTTAAACATCTTTGGTGCTCGAATTAACTGCTTTGATACTGATTATTAATTGCATATATTGCACTCTAATCCTCAATTCATAGAATTATAGAATCACTAAGGTTGAAAAATACCTCCAAGATCATTGAGTCCAACCTTTGACTGAACACTGTGTCAACTAAACCATAACACTAAGTGCCATATCTAGTTTTTTCTTGAACACTTCAAGAGATGGCAACTCCACCACTTCCCTGGGCAGCCCTTTCCCATGTCTGACCACCCTTTCTGTGACAAAATTCCTCCTCATGTCCAAACTTACCCACCCCCCCGCACAGTTTGAGGCCATTTCCTCTTGTCATATTGCTAATTATCTCAGTGTATCAAGTTTATTTATGAGAAATCCTATGACAGTAGATTGAAGATACTGCATGAACTAAAATTACATGCCTATAGCCTCATCATTGTTTCAGTTAGAAAAATCCTCTATGTCCTCCTAGGCAGGATTGTGCAGACAGATTGCTACAGGAAAGCAAAACGATTGGGACACAAGGAATGTCCAGTTTATACTTCTTTCTTACTTATCATACTGGGCAATGTCTGCAGTCTTCTGGCACTACGGATATTTCTAAGGAGCCTGACAGGGTCAAAGATACCTGTACCTAATTCAGGAAGAATCAAGTTATCATTTACAAACAAAGGCCATGAAACTTCCCTTAACACATATATTAGCTAAGCCATCTTCCTTAGAAGAATTTCCTGCACGTCTTTTCAGAGGCGGAAGGCCCAGTAGAACATACAGCAGCTTGCTGTAAAATGTTAACTAGACCCACTGCATAACTTTGCTCTCTAAATCTAAAGGAATTAGGATTAAACTTCAATTAGTTCATTTTACTTTTCTCTGCTAGATTTATATTTTAAAATTTTTTTCCTCCTCATTTGGGTAGTTTTAAGCAAACATCAGGTCACTCAGTAGCTGCCTTTAATTTTTTTTTTCCTTTTTTTTCTTTTTTTAATTTTATTTAAAGAAACTCTTCATCTCATTCACCTGAAGGCATATTTTCCAAACATAGAATCATCTTCATGGCTCTTCTCTGGACACTCTACAAACATTTAAATCAGTCTTGCACTGGTTTCACAGGAACCAATCAAGTCCCTGTGGCTTTTTCTCATAGAAAAATTCTGTATTATCACGATAATGCCATAGCATCAGTGGTGGCTATGACTGGCAAGAAAATAACGACGTATCATAGAATGGCTTGGGTTGAAAGAGACCTCAAAAATCACCTGGTTTCAACCACCACCATGGGCAGGGACACCTATCACTAGACCAGATTGCTCAGAGTCCCATCCAACCTGGTCTTGAACACTTCTAGGGATGGGGCAGTCACGACTTCCCTGAGCAACCTGTTCCAGCACCACACCACCCTCACAGTAAAGAATCTATTCCTATGTATGGTACTGGTAAAGCAAAGGATGACATGCACAGGATGGATAAAGGTTCCCAAAACCTGGAACAAAAAAGCATAACAGCTGACCTGGTTTAAGTAATTATTTTTTTTAATACAGAACAGTACAGAGAAAGCAAGTTTACTTCGATCTTCAATAATGAGCAGAAATATCTGAATTATGTATTTTGTCTATCCTCAAGCTTTAACTAGTCAAGAACAAACTAACTTGTTTGGATCAAGAACAAGTGACATCAAAATTTTATGTCAAAGCATTGTCATTTCAGCAAGCCAGGA
The DNA here is from genome assembly GCA_013399855.1 of Oxyruncus cristatus. Taxonomy (NCBI): domain Eukaryota; kingdom Metazoa; phylum Chordata; class Aves; order Passeriformes; family Cotingidae; genus Oxyruncus; species Oxyruncus cristatus. The sequence goes on along the minus strand of VXAY01001109.1, from coordinate 1,101,368 downwards.
AACATAAAACTAAGGTGCAAGAATAAGAATATTCAGCCTGAAGCACAACTAATAATGAAAGCACTTACTCTGAAAATCAAAACAACAAAGCCCACAGATTCTAAGTCTGCAAAGATGTACGAATACTGTTGCACTCAGAAATGAGAGATGCCTGCCCCAACACCAAAAGGACCGCAAGACAAGACTAACAGCTAAGACCTATAACCAGCTGTGGATTTGTTTTGAATTTCAGGGCTTTGTAATTGACTGCTTAGTCTTCTTTAAAGCTATATAGAAAAACAAAATCAAAATGCCACACAGACAAGAACAATATCTCCTGCAGCTAATGAACACCTGCGTAATATGCATGTTTCATAAACTTCTATTAAAGTAACAGGAATGCCTTGCTGTTAAAAGGCCAGATGCATTTTAACTACCCTTCCCATGACTCTAAATAGCATTCTAGTCTTCTCAGAACTCCTACCATTCAATCATTAATACCATATTTTCTTTGAGCCCGTATATAGCAATTACAGGACCTACTTGTTTCAAGACAAGAATAACAATGGAATTATTATGAAGTTCAAGAGACACAACTATTTACCATCAAGTCTCAGGATTTTCAAGTCTAAAGAGATTACCTTGCTTGAATTATATTTATCTCTACCATTGATTATGACTACTTGTGGGAACAGTGCAAATGCTCTGCTTCAAGAAATAATAAAAATATAATCCTCATTGAAGCTTACATAAGATTTGCAGAGAGAAGAATGCTTCATGCCTTGAGGGCTTCTGTTTGTCAAATCTTACCTTTCCAAACATCACAAATGCAAGACGTGTTCCCAGTGCAGTAATACCTGCATGACTTTTCTTAAATATTGTATGTTATAGAATAAACAGAAGAATCCAAAAAAAAAAAAAAAAATCCCCAACCCAGGCACAAGATGCAATTTTATAAACCAGTTGCAGAGTTCATGATCCAGTCCATGACTATGTAGTTCTAAAGCAATAAAAGTACTGCATAAAACTTTCCTTCTACAGTGATTTCCTTACTGAAAGTTTTACTGAAACTTCACTGCTTTCTGCCAAAACTGTTCTTCAGGCTGGAGATGTCATTACTGCACACAAAGGTGGTGAGGCTTGGTGCTATGAAAATAGTTGTAGGGGTATCAGTAAGCAGTAATACAAACACAGGATTTATGCATATTCAGTGTTGCAATAACAGATTAGACTATTGGTCCATCCAGGGTTTTATAATGCTGAAGGGGATGATCATAGAATATGATTATCTTCTCCATAAACAGATATTTTTATTAGATTCCCTCAGTTTAAATCTAATCCTTGAAAAATCTGAAGGATTATTAACAACAGTTTAATAATAACTCTGCAAGGCCTTATCCACTGTAGAGACATGTGTTACATACTCAGCATACACAGGACAGTAAACTGAGCACTGATACATGTCTTGCTAACGTGCTAACACAGCAGAAGGATAGTGATGCTTAACTACACTGCAAATGTAAACTACTTACATTGTTGCTCTTCTAACAGAATAATTTAGGCTTGCAGATGAACATTTAGAGACTTCTAGATGCAGTGCTTGAGCATGTATGAAAACCAGCAAGTGAAATTTACCTCAAAATACAAGAAAACTATCAGAGAAAATTTGCAATAAGTTGCACAGAAATGTCTCCAATAAACTACCAGTTTTTTCTGTTTTCATCACTACGAGAATGCTCATCACTTTGGTTTTACAGAAGGATGAATTAGAGGGAATTTTGTTTTGATTAAAGACTACAAAAGGAGTTATTGAAACGCATAAGCTCTTCAAAGTTCAGAAGCAGAAGTAAATTTTACAGTTGTGAGATACATTAGGTCTTCTGTTAGCCTAACACAAATACATCAGTCAAAGCCTCCAAAGAAAAACAACACTAAACATTTAGAACTTAATTCCTCAACATGCCTTTAACATCAGGAAAAATTACAAATTAGGGGTAAAGAACCCAACACTATAAAAGTAGACTAATTTTGAAATGTTGATTTTCAAAATACCAACTGAATGACAAAATGTTTTTAACCCAAAGATGGTGAAAAGAATGATCAGTGTCTGAATCTTTCACAGTATACAGTAGCAAAGTCATCAGTTTGGCAGCTACATAATGCCCATGCCCCAACAACAACTGCTACAACTAAGTCTCCTCACTTCTACAGTTGTGTTATCTTCCATGGTAACACATGGTCCCCAAATCCAAGCTTCTCTAATGGCTTCTGCAATAAAGTTTCACTCTTGATCAAAAATTCATGGATCACCGAAACAGAGATTAGACAGTGTAGAAAAAAAATCTGACCTAAGTATCAAAGCATTTTGGGGTAGACTGTGTGTGAAAATTTCTATTGTGCACATCTGTCCTTGGCAAACTACTAAATATTAAATGCAAACAGAAAATATGGTTATGAAGTCTCCTATTTAAAGACCAGCTACTCAATTTAACAGCTGTATTTCCTACTTCCTTCCTTTTTCTTTAGAGTATCTTAAAGACACATTACAATGATGCTCTAAGAATAGAAGGGTATAAAATATTGTCTAGAGAGAAGATTTCCTGGCTCAACAGAAAAAGTGAAAGACATGGTTTATAAATTCCCTTCTTTCAGCAACATTCTGTGAGCATTCAGAAAGAAATAAAACAACCTCTCATATTGGTTATAATTGGGAGAGGGAAACAAGAAGATGTTGCCTATAAGCAGATTAAGAAAAAAAAAAACAACACCTTGGTCAAGCATGTAAACTAAGCATAACATATACAAGAGCTGGAGGAAGACACTTTAGAGATACAGCAGAAGGAGATAAAAGGAATAGGAAGACAGATGGAAACAAACCAAACAGTCAAGAGTTCATGATTATGCTGAAAGAGAGAGGAGTACATGTGGGAGGGGAATGGATGGAACAACACTAGGAATGCGGTGGTTTGACCCTGGCTGGAGGGCAGGTACCCGCTGAAGCCACTCAATCACTCCCCTCCTCAGCTGGACAGGGGAGAGAAAACAGAAGAAAGGGCTCATGAGTTGAGATAAGGACACAGAGATCACAGATTGCTGCCATGGGCAAAACAGACTTGACTTGGGAAAATTAGCTGAATTTACAACCAATCAAAATCTGAGTAGTATAATGAGAAGTAAAATGAATCTTAAAAACACCTTTCCCCAACTCCTCCCCTCCTTCCTGATATCTACCTTCTCCCTGCCAGTGGCACAGGGACACAGGGAATGGGGTTACAGTCAGTTCATCAATCGCTGCTTCTAATGCTGCTTCCTCCTCAGGAGGAGGAGTCCTTCTCCTGCTCCAGCATGGGGTCGCTCCTACAGGAAACAGTTCTCCACAAACTTCTCCAGCCTGAGTCCTTCCCACAGACTGTAGGTCTCCACAAATCGATCCAGTGTGGGTCTCTTCCACAGGGTGCAGTCCCTCGGGAGCAGGCTGCTCTCCAGGTGTCTGCAAATCCTGCCAGTAACCTGTCCAGCATGGGCTTCCCACAGGGTCACAGCATTCTTAAGGCATCCACTTGCTCTGGCATGAGGCTCCTCCACAGGCTGTAGGTGGATCTCTGCTGCCCTGTGGACCTCCATGGGCTGCAGGAGCACAGCCTGCCTCATGATATTTTTTTCCCATGCGCTGCAGGGGAAGCTCTGCTCTGGCACCTTGAGTACCTCCTCCCCCTCCTTCACTGACCTCAGTGTCTGCAGTGTGGTTTGTGTCACATATTCTCACTCCTCTCTTCACTGGATGCAATTACTTCTGCGTCAATTTTTTTTTCACTTCTCAAATTTGTTATAGAATCACAGAACAGCCTGAGTTGGAAGGGACCTTAAAGATAATCTAGTTCTAACCCCCATACCATGGACAGAGCCATCTTACACTAGCCTAGGCTGCTCAGAGCCCCACTCAACCTGGCCTTGAACACTGCCAGGGATGGGGCATTCACAGCTTCTCTGAGCAATCTGTTCCAGTGCCTCACCATACTCACAGTAAAGAATTTTTTCCTAACATCAAACCTAAACATATTCTCTTTCAGTTTGAAGCCATTCCCCCTTATCCTACATGCTCTTGTGAAAAGTTTCTCTCCATCTTTCTTGTAGTCTCCTTCCAGATACTGGAAGGACACAATTAGGTCACCCCAAAGCCTTCTCTTTTCCAGGTTGAACAATCCCAATTCTCTTAGCCTTTCCTCACAGGAGAGGTGCTCCACACCTCTGATCAACTTGGTGGCCCAAAATTGCAAGCCAAATTGAGGTAGCTTATTCCTCCTCACCTTCCATGAGAGAAAGATAAACTAGCTCATGCTTATCTTGAGATCCAAGCACACACACTCAAATCGTCTCCAGGTTTGCCTTGCAGTTACTTATTGCTTAGTCTACAATCTAGGGTGCAGTACTCAAAATCCCAACAGAGCTGACACTTAAGTCTCTGCAAGCCTCAGTTTCAGAGTTGTCTTTGTTTGTCACAAGACCTTGAAGTTCAGATGCCCAGAAGCACTTGAGTCTTAACAACATGGAGTATGGTTGTACCCACTTGTCACCTAAACGAGATCTGATAACTATCTATTCAGCATCTACATCCTCCTAAAAACGATGTCAATCTGACAGTCCCACTCAAAGAATTCCTTATGAAATACAATTGAAGCTAAAATTTGGTTTCCAAATACAGCTTGAGAAAGCAAAGCCCTGTCATATATTTACTAATCAGAGAAGTCCTACCTCATGGATCAGATCTGTCCTTTAAATCACAATGTCCCAACTTCTGCACTCCAGACACACTCCAGTCATACCAACAAACTTTACAAGCCAAAGGACTCATTCTTTTAATGGTCAATTCTTTTTGGATAAATAAACACTCATTTAGCTCCAGTTTTTCAGGCCATTCAGGCATTCATTCAACTCCACTTGCCTTACCTAAAAAAACTCTTCAGTACACACAACAGCCTTTTCTCCTCCCTTAGTCTTGCACCCTAGCAAATTCTTCCTCTCGAAGTTCTCTCTACATACACTTAGAGCCTTTTCATTCATTCACCTTTTATCTAAGTGCTCTCTTAATCCATGTGAACCAAGTAACTCCAAAAACCTGTCTGGACTGGCAGAAGAAAAAGTGGAGTTTTGCCTCACCCATTCCTCATGGCTCCTGATCTACAAGACCTTAAAAGGAACTACGTCCTATGCTTCCTACACTGTCCTCTACTAGTTGTCCTTATATGCAGCCTTTGACAATCTTCCCAGTTTGCACAGGACAGTACAGTATAGCTGCCTTGAATACAGCCTCTTCTGGTCTGCCATAGCTATAACCACAGCCCTGCTACAAGCCTCTTCACTCTGAGCACAGAATACAGAGTGACTACTACAGTCAGCCTCTAGTCAAGTTACTCCAACTAGAGACAGCTACCTTATGAGCAAGAGTTCCGCCACTATTCTTGATCAATTAATGCAACCAGTGGAATCTGCTTCATGCCACAGCTATTTCAACTGCTCAAGGATTTTTCACCTCTGGTTGTAGTATGTGGCTCCAGGACCACATACCGATTTGCACCTCACTAATGTCACGCAGCCTCAGCTAAGAAACATGATTTGCTGAGAACTCCACAACAGCAATTTACCATGTGCCGCAATTTTAAACTTCTACTTATTTGGCCTTTTGTAGTAGGTACTAAGGTCATGCAATTAGCTTGGTTAAATTCTGCATAAAGCTGTTTCCCCGTCTTTTTCCATGGATTCTCCTTTAAGGGTATTCACAACACCTGATTTCTTTCAAAGATTAAGACATGCTATCTACATGGCCTCAAAATGAATTTTCAAAAATTATGTTCTTATGATTTCGTCTACACATTTCCTTTTGCTTTTGGATTATGCTGATGAGTGTTCAAACAGAATTATGTATCACATTCTTGCTGGTGCTCTTTGAAAGCTCTTTTCTGTTTAGTGTCTTTGCTCAAGCTGAGCAGGCAATCCCAACAACTTCTCCATTTTAGGAAAAAGAAGTCTTCCACTTACAACTCAGTTCCTCATCCATAGTGTTAACCTCGCTTCATGCTACTCGCTCATAATTGAGTTCTTGAAGCCTGGTGATCCAAAATCTCTAAGCAGACATTTCCACTTCAGTAATGTACTTTTCTGAATGATGTTTTCATTTCCAAAGATGCTTGGTATTTGTTTAGTTCTGATTATGTCTTTCGAGTTCTGCAATCTGATAAAATCTCCTGGTGATGAAATGTGGGTGGTATTTCCTTCAAACACCCAGCAAATTGTCTTCAATACCAACAGCTGTTTTTTCATCACTAATAAAGTCCCTCCCTCCACTGACAAGCAATTAAATGTGAAACAAACCAAATAAAGTGGGATGTTCCTATTGCTCAGTTTGGTTGACAGCAGACTCATATGATCAAGTCTTTAACATTCTTTACTTCTGTAATCAATTTCTCCGAGTGCTGGTTATGCCACAGGTTTTTTATTTTGTCTTTCTGCCAAAAGACAGCCAAGTCCATTTACGCTGCTTCTCCAGTTTCTGGTGTGTTCCTGTCTAATCCTTGTGTTTTACCCAGCCACAGTCACAGATAGAAAAAACTGTTCCCTTGAGAAGAAAATTGTGTCTGCAAGACAAATATCAAAAATCACCAAGTCACCATTCCAAATCACCCAGTCTAATGCTCAGCCAGCCCTCCAAAAGCTTAAGAACACATTCTGCTTTGTTTCTGTGAAATAGGCTTCTTGAACCTTCATCTCACCTTTCATTCTCTCTCCCCATCATCATTCTCTGAAGAACTTTCACTGGGATTCTACTTGCCTCCAGCTCTGGCACAAATCCTCAAATACAAGGGACTACTTACACTTGGAGTGTTCTGCTAACCACCCCAATGAGCTTTCCTCAAGCGTAAACATTCAGGATCCTTTGGCCATAGTTGGTTTCTCCATGGGGAAATGAATGAGGGAAGAAGAAACAAATTTTGTTACAGTTCTGTTCCCTGGACCGAAAAAGAAAATGAACCTGAACTTCTTGGGCATTCTTAAAGATCTTCCCGGCAAAAGTTTTTACAGCAATCTGTATTCCCATGGAAGCTGCTCCACTGATTCACTCTTTAGGCAAGCAACTGTAAGTTTCCCATGTTTTCCATCCTCACTGCCTTATGCTTCTGACCCGACTGATATTGCTCCTGAACAAGATGCTACACAGAAGACTATCCTACCACTAAAGTGAAAGTTTGCATCTTTCTCCTCTCTCCTTTCCTACTGATGGAAAAAGTCTGTAATCTTATTAACTGCAACAGCTGTAAATAGTTGCTGTTCCAAAGTAGTCCCACCTGGCCCAGGATGGCCCTGCCTCCTTAAACTCCGAGCTCCAAGAACAATCATTCTCACCCAAAGTCAGCAAAACCTTCTGTTCTTTAGCTCAATGCCTTCAAACTAACTACTTCCTCTAAATAAATATTTTTCTACACTGTTTCACAAATCTCCTTTTCAAGCCACAGTCTCCTATTCCCCCTTCCCAGCTGTCAGTGGTCTCTTCACCCAAGTTTTGAAAGTTCCACATTCTTCTTTCCTGGATTGTGTCCCAGGTTATTCATCTTAATGCTTCCCATGGACACAGCCTGGAACCTCCCTGTAAGTCACTTGCTCAGTCATCTAATCATATCCTTAATCCTTCCTGGCAGATCTCACCCCAGCCAGCTACCCGAGCTGAGAGAAAGAAAGAAGCCCTGCCTTAGCTATTATATGGAACCAGTCCCATGCCCTTACAGAAATAAGGGCATGGAATTCCTAGATCATCCTTCCTGATAGTAACTGTTCTTCCGACCACCTTTTTTTTTTCTCCTCCTGATGACTGTCAAGACTATTTTTTTCACCTTTGTATCTCTCCTTGATGTTTATGACTTCCTAAATGATATCCTTCAGCCTCCTAGGTAAATATACAGCTACAATGGATTTTAGACTTTCATGAAAGGGGTCTAAAAATATAGTCAAGGAAGGAGAGAAAAAAAGTAGTTTTTCAACAAATGAACAAGCAAAAATATTAAGGTAAGGCTGCAAATGTACTTGATAAATGGAGAATATGGCACAGAACACTAACATTATTCCCAAATGCAAGATCTAAAAAAAACTCCAAAAAAACAAACCCACAAACAAAACAGCTTTAGACAGCATGCTCAGTGGTGAAAAATAACCTGTGACATCATTCAAACAAAATCCAGTCAGGCTCATCATATTTACAATCTTTTGGGGTTCTTTTTAGTCTCAGAAAAGGTCAGTTGCTTTTAAATAGTACAGAGCAGGGGAGGAAAAAGATCAAATCCTCAATGTGGAAAAATAAAGCAGCACAAGACTCAGTGGGACATTCTGGCACAGTTCTACACAAGTCTCATCACAGGAGTCTGAGGCAGCAGGAGAAAACACCTGCTGGCAGGACAATCCTGCTGAATACTAAGAAGAGGGCTAAAGACAGATGGGTGTCCAATAAAAAAAATGGAAGTGGGGACTGGAGAGAATAAGTGTAGGAGTAGTAGTGGGAATAAAATTTCTTCACATTTTGTTGTGTAATTTTGCTGTGCAGTAGTGTTTCAGTATGATTTATTGTGTAATGCTATTGCATAGCATCATTTGTTGAGCAACTTTGCTGCATGGTATAGTTTTTTATTTAATGATATTGAACATTAGGCAATGGTCTTGCATGCCATAATTTGTGTGTTCCGTTGAGCAACATCACTGTCATAGCTCTTGACACAAAGGTGAATTGCATGAATTCACATAACAGTGCTGAATTCATGATTTGAACATATCATAGAATGGTTTGGGTTGGAAGGACCCTTAAATATCGTCTAGTTCCAACCACCCTGCCAGTGGGCAGAGACACCTTCCATTAGACTTTCAGAGCCCCATCCAACCGGTCTTGAACACTTCCAGGGATGATGCATCCACAACTTCTCTGGGCAACCTGTTCCAGTGCCTCACTGCCCTCACATTAAAGAATTTCTTCCTAATATCTAATCTAAACCTGCCCTCTTCCAGTTTGAAGACACTACCCCTTGTCCTATCACTACATGCCCTTAGAAAAGGTCCCTCTCCACCTGTCCTGTCACCTGCCTTTAGGTACGGGAAGGATGCTATATATTCACTCAGACATGGCAAATGGAGACAATTATTTTTGTCTGAACAAAGACACATGCAGAAAAGCAGCAAACTGAGTGGAACTTAATGCATTAAGAAATTATTTCACTGAACAGCTACACAGCATTGCCTCACAAATGACATTTTCTTATCCACAGCTACCTTGTGACTACAATGTGAGACATTACATGTTTTGCCTATCCATATCTGACTGTAAACACTACAGGAGGGCCTTGGTTTACCTACTACTGGGTATGAACAAGAACTGTAATATGTTTTTCATGTGACTTAGGCTCTACCCAAAACTAGCCTTGCAGGAACCTGCTGAAATTCAGAATTTGAACAAGAAACACTCCACCTCTTACACAAAATAGGACTGATTATTTCATTGCAATGGAATCCTGTGCTAACAGCAACACTGCTGAACTTAGAGCAAAAATCAAAAATTTTGCATTAGTAAATTAGTAAGACAAGCATATTTTAGTTGCCATCACAATGTACTCACCCTACTACTACTTGACATTCCGCAAAGATGCAGAAGGAAGCAATGAAAGTTTGCTCTATACATAGTATCAGTGTCAGTTACTTCATTGTTACATTCTTTACATTTACTTGCTTTTTCATCCCCCTTTTTTTTTTAGTTTTTCTCACAACAAACACGGTCTATGTACAGGCTTCAATAACATGTTTGAAGTTCAGGAAACATATGAGAAGTGGAAGTATTTTTTTCCAAAGAGATCAAGTAATCCATAAGGATATCAACTTTGTACTCACATCTATTTCTATATCCATCTGAAAATGCTATTGATTGGCTAGAACAGCATCACTTTCACAGGTTACCTGGTAGTCCACAAACAATGGTATGTTGCAAGAGGTAGAGAAAGAGAGCAAACACTGGTAAATTACAATGCAGTGCTGCTGCAAGCATTTTTATTTGCTCTCATATTCTGGCAGTTGTTAAATACAGAAAAGAAAAATATGCATGCAGGCTTAATTTTTATAATATGGCAAAACACTTAAGTTATGGGAAGACAAATTGTGGAAAAAAGTGAGCTCCTTCCATCTATAACATAAAATTAATTTATTATCTGACAGATGGCAGAAGGGAGGGGGGCGGAAAAGCAAAGACTGCTGATGCAGTGAGCTCCCAGTCTGTAATGAAGGCCCCACATTCCCACTCACCACACTGCCACAAAACACATCCATAGCTGCATTCACTCCGGTTTTGCTCTATGTGTCTTTAGGTTTAAATCAAAATAGCACAGACCTCATCATTTTGTGGACAACTAAAAAATGAGGAAAACATCCAGAGAAGTCATCCTTCTGTCAGCTGCCCGTGCCTACTCACAATATGAGCTATGAAAGCTGTAACTCCTTTCATTTGACCAACGAGACAGAGCCATTCACGCTGACCAACAACACTTCCAGAGCTACCAGTCACTGCAGCAAGTTATCACCTCATTTACTGCTCCGGCAGTGAAAGCTGCTTTTTCCCCATTTCTCCCTATTCCAAGCTATTATCTCTTCCTTCAGCATCTTCCACATTGCAGTCGTGGAGTGCAGTTACAGAAATGGAGCATATTAAAACGGAAAAACAGCAAAACTGACCAAAACACACTTAACATAAAACGAAAAGCTTCAGCATTGACGGTAACAATCGTTTCCTCATTACGTTTGCTGAACTCCACGCGATGCCGACGCGAGGCTCCCACCTGCCGCAGGAGCCGGAGGCCGTCTGAGCTCCGGCACGACATACCGGAGGGCCTCGCTTACCTCCGACATCAGATTCCCGTATGACCACCCCAAGGCACACTGCGGCGAGAGGGAACCAGAGGAGCCACGGCTCTTAGAAAGCGGATTTCGCTCCGTCCAGCCCGCGGGCGCCCGGGGGACATCCTCACCTTGCCACGACGCGATGCCCCGCGCACCCCGGGCCCTTACCCGGGATTACGGCGGATAAACAAGCAAAGCACCCAGGCGGACCCAGAAGGGCGAAGAGGAGAGGCGGGTGCGGGGGGTCCCGGGGAGCCGGAGCGCGCTCCGCGTCTCCCGGGAGACGGAGCCATTTTGAGCCGCTGCGCATCAGTGGCAGCGGGCGGGGGGCGCCGGGCACGGCGATGGCGGGGCCGGGGCCGCCCTGGTGCGTTACCTCGGATGCTCCAGGTCCAGCGGTAGAACTCGAGGGTGTCGTTCACCACGCTGGACACCAGGCCCATGGCGCTGGGGGGCTCGGCGGCGGCGGCACCCATGATGAGCAGCAGCAGCAGCGGCGGCGGCGGAGCCGGCAGACCTGTCTCGGCGCGTGCGTCCGTACCTCTGCGCCGGGGCTGCTGCTGCTGCTGCCCCTTCTACAGCCGGGGATGTGATTTAAATCTCTATCTCTCGGTATCTTCCCTCCAGACTCCGCCTCGCTCCCGTCACCGGCTCCCGTGCCCCGCGGGCAGGGTGGAGGGCGCGGAGGCGGGGGGCGGCGGCGGCTCCGCAGCTCGGTGCGCAGCGCCCGGCGCGGTGCGGAGCCGAGCGCAGGGAGCCGAGCGGAGGCGTCACGTGGCCGCC
>VXAY01001109.1:964458-1089665 GCA_013399855.1 Oxyruncus cristatus | reverse complement strand
GGCGCCCCGCGGCCCCCGGCGCGAGCAGGTGCGGGGCGGCGCGGGGACCCCGCTCCTCCCTCACGGGGCGTGCGGGGCGGCGAAGGGGGGCTTGTTGACTTAACTGTGCTGTTTATTTTCAAATAGGATTCGGTTTGGTTATTTTTTTACCAGACGGGGTAAAAAATAATTCAGTCAGTTCAGTGCGTTTCTTCCTTTTCCCGTTCTAGCAGTTCGGATTTTCCTTCTCTTCTCCCCCTCTCACTCGCCCCTGACGGACATGCCGAGGCACCGTTACATCCGCCGAGGCTCGCGTTACATCAGTTTGTGCGCACCGAAGTGTCGGCTCTTCTACTGCTGCAAGGAGCCTCCGCTAAAATCCCTTCTCCTCCCAGCACGGATAACACCAGCAATGGCAACGGGACCTCGCTACCTCCCTGGTGGCACTTCCCTGACCAGCCTCCTCCAGGCGCCACCGAGGTGCCCTTTGCACGCCCTCCCTCATCTGCTACATCAAGGCCTGTATGTTCGCCCCATGACGCAGAGAGGGTTTCCCTCCCCGGAGCGTTTCTGGGTGCTGCAGGAGAAGGAGCATCCATTCAGCACCCTGCGCTTCAGCCCCAACAAACCCCCTCCCTGGTGTGAGGGCACCAGCTGCTCCTCACACCCTTTGCTTCTTATCTCCTCCTGCCAGCTTGTGTCTCATCCTCCCTCTCCCACGGTCTGCACAGTGCGGATGGCTGCATGACACCCCCGGGTTTGCCCACTGAGGGGCAGGAGGGGACCTGCTCCACCCGAGTTGTGAGCTTTCCTCACAGCAGACAGCAGATCAGATGGTATCTACCTCTCCCTTCTCCAGTGCGCCAGCACCTTTGTCACTTGTCACTTAGTCTTGTTGAGCACAGCTCACACTCCTCCTCCTGGGTGAGTCACTTTCTGCTTAGCTCCTGGACTGCCCTGGCTGCTGCGATCCCAACCCTATGGACAGGAGAGGCACACTGGCCATCACTAGGTACTCCACAGTGAGCAGAGCTGCGGCACCAAAACCAGGTGTGTGGGAGTAGGAATCCCCTACATTGGGAAAAGGAAGAGGAGCTATGTCAACCCCTGAAGACCTGGATGGACAGGGGAGTCCGGCTTATCCCAATGCCTCCTGAAAGTTGGAGCAAAGCAAGGTTATTGCACACGGATATGTGGACAACTGCTAGTTCTCTCACGTGAGAAGTGTCGTTTAAAACTCTGCATGAATTACGCTGACTTGAATTATGCTTTATTTTAACGGCACTGATCATGGTAGAAGGTCTGGTGAGAGCTCTGAAATGGACCTGTCACTGGGTAGGGCAACCTGCTTCCCAAGTTGTGGGCAGACAGTGTAGTGTTAACTGTGGTTCCTCTGCCTCCTTTAGGAGAAACCACTGCAGTGTATTGCTGGACATTTAGAATCTTGATATGTGGTTAGCATTGTCTGAAGCACAGCTTTGGAACTTTTTTTAACACTATCATTGAAATCAAAAGGAAACCAGATGATTGAGTCATAATCCTCAAATTGGTGTATGGCCATTTGCGATGGCCACATGCTTGAACCAGAATGGGCTACTGAATGAATCAACATGACAAAGGATCACACTTCCCTGCCCTCTTTGGGCAAGATTCGGACTAAAGAGAGTGCCACCAACACAAGGAGTGAAGATCCAATCTACCTACCAAAGAATAAAAAAGGAACAAGACATATTAGCAATATTAATATATATTCCTGATAATAGTTATTTATATCTTAGATATGCTTACTTCTTTATTAAAATGATTACTTATTCTGTGGAAGACTTTTTTGCACAATTGACACCAATAATTACTGTGTATAAAATGTTTATATGGTCCAGTTTACTGTGTCATCTATTTCAGATTAGATAACTTTTCTTAATTGCAACTAAATCCTTTATATTGGTTGTATGATTGTACATAGATAATTTTACAGAGCAAATAAGCCTTGAGAAGAGCCGCAACTGAGCTGCAGAGGTTGGACAACAAGGAGAAGATGAACAATCTAACCAGAGTAACTTCTTTTGTGCTTTTAGATTGCCTTTAAAAAGTGTGCTGAAATCTATGACAAACCATTTTCATTAGTTTACCTTCAACCTGCAAGAATATGGACATGCTTTTATGGTTAAGTCTGTGGGGGCTTCCAAACACATTCCAGCTACTTTCCTACATTTGTGCATCCAGCAGGATGTGGTGAGACCATGTCTTCTACTTAAAGAGAGCAGAAGAAGGAAGGCATCCAAATGCACAGTATCAAAGCATCCTCCAGGAATGGAGCGTGGTAGTCAGAAAAACCTGATTTTTCAATATTGTTAGTTAGCCAGTGTTGTCATCTTCTACCTGGTAATCTACATGTTCCTAAAACCTGGACATCTCAGATGGGCAAATTTCTGCTAGGAAAAGGTAGACCTGTGGCAGCTGACCCCAGAGCAACACACACATGCATTCCCAGCTGTGCTCTGTCCATTTGGTCAGTGCTCCAGGGTGTTTATGCTGGCAGCAGGCAAGTCTGTGTGCTTCAGGAAGGGTGCAGAAGGTAACAGGAAGCTGTGGGACAGCATGCCTCAAGGAAGGTCTCCTCATAGTTCCCATTCCACATAAAACTGTTTGTATTTCTTCCAGATCTTTTGGTGACAACACCCAATTATATCTCATTGCAGAACTGTTTCAAGCCGTTTTCTGGTTCTTCATGAAACAAATAGTGATAGAAATTTTTCAAAATCCAGATGACCAGTGCCTTTAGTAATGCTTATACAAACACATGTATTCATTAATTTCAGTGAAGCATACTGTATCATAATGTTTGATGAATCAGCAGATGCTTCTTCACTAGTTGAAAGTATTCCCACTCAGGTTTCGCTTCAGGTTAGCAAAGAAATTGTTGTAAGGGGAGAATGTAATACAGGTATGTTTGGTAATATTTATGAAGTGTAATAGGAAGAAAGCACTCAGAGCTTTGTATGTTGCCACCAGTGATCCCTCCAGGCAGCTCACCAAAAGACAAAAACCACAGTAAAAGAACTCTGCCTTGCTCAAAAGAGAATCACCGCAACCAGGTGCGAAAGCATAAAAGTGCTTGAATCAATGCGTTTGACAGATCTAAATGTTACAACATGTGGTAAGGGACAACCTATTCACTTACCAGTGAGAAAGGCATATAGAGTATTATATGTGTTAAGCACAACCGAATTTAAATGTTCAAAATACCTTAACTTTAGAAATGTGTTTTGATTAACTGTTGAACTATCATATTTTTTCATTTGTTTCCATCAATATCTCAAGAAGGAAAATGATAAAATAAAATAGCACCTTAATTTGCAGTGCATGGGATTTTCTTGCACAGCCTGTCTAATTGATATGCTCCTTGCATTAAAGCTTTCAAGCTGATATGCCTTATAAAGACTGCTAGCTGAGCCAAAAAAAAGCTTATCTGATCTTTGAATCAACAAGCACAGGCTCAAGTGTATTCATATGCAATAGTACAACTGCTATCTGCTTCAATACAAAGGCTGATTTAAGGCATATTTATACTATACAAGCTTAAAAGACACTTTTTAAATACAACCATAATTTTAAAAAATAGTAACATTAAAACCAACAAAGTGTCTTTCAGCACTAATTAATTTTTTTTGTTTATTGCGTAACATATTGTTAACTCCATAATTTGAGGTGGGGTAACTCAGGCACACAGGGATTACACAGCCTTTGCACAGGGAGTCTTCTGTAGGAGCTAAAAAGGATCCTGCTCTTTGTCTTCTAAACTGCCTGCTAGATTCCACCTGGCCTTTTGTACACTTTTTTTTTTCCCAAACCCAAATATATTGGAATGATGCATCAGAAAGTATCTAGAAGTGTTAATTCTCAGTGCAGGCTTTGGCCAAAACTTACCTTTGATGTAAGTTCCCACTAGTTTCCACCTCACTTGCATCTATCGGCATCAGCACTGAATTGGATTTCTCATCTCTGTCAACTTCATGT
Organism: Oxyruncus cristatus; assembly: GCA_013399855.1. Taxonomy (NCBI): domain Eukaryota; kingdom Metazoa; phylum Chordata; class Aves; order Passeriformes; family Cotingidae; genus Oxyruncus; species Oxyruncus cristatus. Next base: position 1,085,669 of record VXAY01001109.1, on the reverse strand, counting down.
TTTGAACATCAGCCATTTTTGCTGTGGCTGTATCTGAAATATCAGGATTAAAGGGTGTTTAATATCCTGGTTTAAATGCTCAAGGGCCAGATTCAACACTCCCAGTGGCAAAATGAATGCAACTTTTGTTTCCACAGGACTTGCTATACATATTGACATTTCTTCTTCATCTTTCTGCATGCAAAGTTGACCCCAAGTAGAAGACCAGGGAAGTGGTGGACAGCTTTCTCCCAAAGCATGTCAGGCTTTACTCCCAAGCAAATATAACTAAGGTTTGACTCCGGATCATTATGTTTACAGGTTTTAAACTGTAGAACTAACCCCATTTACTGAAATATGGACAGAGACTTGAATCATTGACATGTAGTGGCTGGGCTACATCCATCTTAAACTACTGCTGTTCAGTACTGGTCCAGAAGAGGAGCCATTATTCCAGTGTTTCCCAGCCCCAATCTGAGAGATTAATTTATAATTAGTTCCTCTGTGGGAGATGTCAGTAACCTAGAAGCTAATGTGTATATACAGTGTATGAGATGTGTTGTATACTCACACGTTCATACCTTCACCCATGTTTCAGCTTCCTTTTAAAAACGAGTGTTTCACAGACACGAGGATGATAAAAACCTGTACGTATACCATCTCGTTCTGCCTTACTGATACTTTTCTTACACGGTTTCTCATACTTTTACACAGCTAAGATTTTTATCTGCAGTGATATCTGTCGCAGCATCTATCATTTGTGAGGTGTGGTGAGCACGCTTTTGCAATGAGGGCTTCATATGTGTACATGCTGGAGAACGACGATGCTAAACTACGGGCTGATGTTTTGAGGGCACTGTGTTGAAATGACAGCAACATGTATAGTCAGATCTGCAGCACGTCGCTAACTACCAAATCCAGTCTTTTCCACAGGTGTGTGTCACTGCTACTGCACCCACTTCACTGGGTGTGTCAGCCTCCTGAAGGCGTGTAGCTGTTTGTAGGGATGATCTTGCACCTTTGCTTCTGCGCTAGTAATGGCCTGAAATGTAGGGCATAGTCCCCTGCAGAAGCCACTTATAGCAATATAGTTAGGTGGAAGGGCGTTGATTGTGCAAGTTGAGTGCTATTATGCTGTCTCCGGCTGTAACTGTGTGAGTATGGGTGGTAACGATGGTGCTGGCCATACCCTTTATCTGTATGGTGTGTGGAGGATGAAATTGTGGTAAAGGAGTTACATAAAGGCTGTGTCAGCCTCTGGGCCTCTGAACTGGTGCGACCTGGTGCATGCTCCACCTTTCACTCTGCCAGGGGGGTATTCTGTAGATCTGTACACTCTTGATGGACAACCTGAATGCCAGTCCTCATTATAGGCTTGTGTTGACTTATCCTCAGAACATCATGTGGAAGTATTTGCCACAGGGTTAAACATTTTATAAATAGTAGGTTAGCCATATAGCCCTACTGAGATAAGCTGGCAGTATTACCTTCACTTTATGTATGGTAAAACCAAGCCTAGAGAAAAGTGATGCCAGTTCCAGCTCTTCGGAATGGAAGAGAGCAAAAATTTTGTGATATCCCCCAAGTTAGCTAAGTCTTGGCCACTCACTGGTATAAACTCATGGTTCACTGGTCTTACCAGTGCCATATTCAGGCATGATTGATTATGGCATGAGCCTCAGGACCCTACTTGGAATGAACCTGAAGATCCACTAGGTAGTTACAGGCAAGAGAGGCACATATAAAACATAGCATTTCCTATGCCGTATAGTGAAATTCCAAATTTCTTACAAAGCATATGAGAATTTGCCTGTAAGTTTTCATGCAGCGACTGCTTTAAAGCTTTTAGTTGGCAGGGTTCTCAATAGAAAATTTTGTAGCAGTAGTGTGTTTGCATGTGTGTATAATGCAATGATGTTTGAAGAGAACAAAAAAGAGCAGGAAATGATAACACAACATATGCATATTTAGTTGTTGAAATCAGAAAGATAGTCATTACTTTGTAAAGGACCTTGCAACTGTCATCTATTACCCGCCGTCCACACTTGGCCCAAGTTGCCACGCATCCATCTCTCCCTCCTGTATACAGGCAGGGAAATCCCCAGGGAGGACTGCTGTGCAGCCGTACTATGCTTCCTGCTGGGATTTGCGCTGCCCATTACAGGGTGTTGTGGCACTGGGCCTGGTGTTAGCCTCTGAGCCATCCATTCTTAGCTCAAGAGGCAATTAATACTCAGGAAGATTTTACCAGGATTACAAAGCTCTGGTGGGAATGAAGTCACCTGTCCCCAAGGTAAGAGTCACAGCTCTATGTGGCAGCTAAGTGGACTCCCTAAAGAGAAGGTGAGACCTTAAACTGTCATGTTTTTTAAAAGACAGCTACTGCATATGAGTAGGTGCACAAACTATGCTCATTTTATTCTGTGTGCACATTTTATCAACTCTGCGTCTAGCCACAAATCTTTATTTTGCCTCAGGTCTTGTCTCAAAATCTTATGTCTTACCTATGTAATAGAGCAAAATGCTTAAAACCGAAACCTGGGAAGCCTGACACTGGAAAAGGATCTATCTGTTAGATGCAGTATTAAAGTATGCCTAAATGACAAAGACCATCCAAATAGTGTAATATCTGCTCCAAAATCACAGGAACAGAGGTGCCCATGGACACAGAACAATAATTCTGTATCTGAATTACTTCAAGAATTCATGAACCAACAGTTGGAACAGACCCTCAGCCTGTATAAATGAATAGGACTCTCTGGAGTTCAGGAGAGTCTTTACAAACAACTGTGTTATGTTGTTTACATCAACAGAAATATACTACTTGGCTTTTCACTGAGAAAGTGGCAAATGTGAGGGAGGCCAAAGATAGTCGCACTAAAAGAGCACAATATAATATTTATAGTAACATATTCTGAGAATCAATTTATTAATACATGTCAAGATAATTTTTTTTAACATAAGCTTGTTGAAAAATAAAATTTGGTTTTATTTCTGCCTAGCTTATTCTAATAACAAAAGCACCGGACTTTTTTGGTCTAGGCGTAGTAAGCTATCGGATTTGAAGAGGGAAAGCAAAAGAGGCAAGTAGCGCTATCGACTCTGGACTTCAAAAGAGAAGACTTCAGAGAGATTCTTGGTGTGCTAGTTCCCAGGAGCTGCTTCTTTGAAAGACAGAGGAGCCCAGGACAGTGAGTCTCAAAGCACAAGAAGCATCACAGGACACAGTGCATGTGTAAGGAGGCCAGACTAGCTAAATGGGGAACTCCTGCAGGGCTTAGATGGAAAAAGGAAGCCTACAGGAGACGGAAGAATGGATTCCTGCTCAGAAGGAATACAGAAGGAATGCCCAAGTCTGCAGTGATTGAATTAGGAAATCCAAAGTTTAGCCAGAGTAAAAATTGATGAAGTACAGGAAGGACTTCTATTGGAAAAAAAGTAGAAAGAGGAAGACTAAGGCCAAGTGGACAAGAAACCTAATGATGAAAGAGACAGAAAGGCTGAGGTTTTTATTCCCCAGTTTTTACTAGGAACATCTATTCTCAGGCTTCCCATGTGTTTGGTGGAATACAACCAATGTTAGGGGACGACTGAGGTAGGGATTACTTAAGCAACTTGAATACAGAGCCAAGCAGGATGCATGGCTGATATCACTCCAAGGCTGTTCTCTCTCTCTTCAAGAGGTGATCAGAAGTTCCCAATGTCTGCAGAAGCAAATGCCACACCCATTTTCCACGAGGACAAGGAGGAAGAGCTGGGGAAATAGAGACCAACTGGCTTTACTTTCATTCTTGCAAAGGTTGTGGAGCAAATCCTTCTGTAAGCCATTTCCAGGCATGTAAGGGGAAAAAGGTGACTAGGAAAAAAAAATAATATAAATTTACCAAGTGCAAGTTGTGCTTGACCAACCTAATTGCATTCTACAACGTAATGACTGGATTTGAAGATGAGGGCAGAGCAGTGGATGTCCTTTACCTTCACTTTGGCAAGCTTTTGACTCTGATCTTACAGAATATTTGGGGCTAGAGAGATAGGACTAGCTGGGTGAATTAAAGTGAGTAAAAAAAAAGGCTGGAGCAACAGGCTGAAAGTGTTTTGGTGTCTGTTCATAGGTGGTATTCCTTGGGCATTCATATTGGGACCAATATTGTTTAACATCTTCATTCATGGCTTTGACAATGGAACAGCATGTGTCTGCCACAAGGTCACAGATGATATCCAACTGGAGGGAGAAGTCTTTGTGCTGGATGATATATCTGCAGTTGGAGTCACCTTGACAAGCTGGAGAAATGGGCTGACAAACATTTTATGAAATTCATCAAGGGAAGAGAGGCATCTGGGATAGAATAACACCATGAAACAGTACAGGTATATATACAATATATATGGTATATAGTAGCATTCATTATACCAGCATGGTCTAGAAAGGGTATCTGTAGCTACAGAGCTAGCTCCAGGGCTGTATTCAAACTCCACAGAGACTATTTAACCACAGAAAGGAAATCATACTTCTAATTTTTTTTACCGTTTTACACAGTACAGTATTGGTACGTAAATAAAAATGCCTTATAGGACAGTACCTGATTATAAGAGGACCTATCTCCTCTCTTTTGCTGACATGGGGGTAAGCGCATGCACCAGATACCAAAGTGCAGGTCCATGCATAACACAGTTGCAGCCCAGAACTGCTCAGTGGCCGCAGTACGGAAGACATGATCCTCAGACCTGCTGGTTATTGTGTCAAGAAACAGATGATACATCTGTCTTGGTCATCCGTCACAACATCTTGTCACCGTCTCTGCTTTCTTGTCAGCCCAGACTGGGTGCCTATCAAATAACCTCCATCTAAGTTTCTGCAGCAGTGAAAAAGAAAAGTCGTATCTTTTATCTCTGCAGCATACAAGAGTTTCCATTTCTCTTCTATTTTGAATTAAGTACTTATGAGAACTTAATGATTTTTCTTGTCTGAATTTCTAGTTGCAACTTTTATAGTTTCTGAGCCCTACCGTACAGATCATTTTATTTTCAGTAATCTCTTCTCTTTGTATGTATTCATATGTCTTCATTCAGTAAATTCTTGATTTTTTATTAGAGTACAAACCAGAATAGTCTTGTTTTGATGGTTATTGTTAGGCATATTCCAGATGTTTTATCATTCACAAAAAGTTTTTGCAAGTTTTTAGGATTTTTGTAGAAATGTAAATGCCAGATATCTCTACAGTATTTCAGTAATGATCTTAGTACATACAGCAGTTACCCTACATGTTCTATCACTTAACTACTTGTTAATCCATATAATTTAATTAATTTTTGCATCTCTAATTTTTTTCACAAACTCATGTAATTCAGGTGCTTACCAAATTGAGGTGCTTATCTTATATACTAGTACTATTACCTTTACCAGTCAGAATTTTGATCTTCAAATAGTAAACCTATCTAAAAAAATCTGTATTTAATAATACCAGGTTGCTGGACATTAATTGCTTACTGTCATGGTTGCTTACTGAATGGTACTCCCCAGTTCAGTGCCCCCACCGGGACTCTCCCAAACCAGACGCTGCTTGCTTGCAGCACTTTAGGAAGGATATTGAGGTGAGTGGAGAGTGTCCAAAGAAGGGCCCCGAGGCTGGGGAGGGGGCTGGAGCACGAGCCCCATGAGGAGAGGCTGAGGGAGCTGGGCTTGTTTAGCCTGGAGGAGACTCAGGGGAGACCTCATCACTCTCTCAGGTAGTTGTACTACCTGAAAGGAGGTTGTATCCAGGTGGGCATTGGTCTCTTCTCCCAGGCAACCAGCAGTAGGACAAGAGGGCTCGATCTTAAGCTGTGCCAGGGGAGGTTTAGGTTGAATATTAGGATGATCTCAGGGGTCTTTTCCAACCTAGTTGATTCTATGATTCTGTGCTCCCCCTCACATCTCCTTCCCACTCCAGGACTGGAGTTGAGAATTGGAGGCACAAAAGGTGAAAATCATGGGTTGAGATAAGAACAACTTACTGGAAACAGCAATGACATAAGAACACAGTAATGGCAACAATATTAATAACAAAAGATATGAGACAAAGAAACGATTTACATGGAAAAGTGACAAATACAGACCACTCTTCCTCACCACTCCACAGTTTCTCCCACTGGAAGGGAACACCCTTCTTGGAAGTGAGAGTCCCTTTTCCCCCACACAGCAAATGACATAAGGTAGTATCGAATAACTGCCTAAAAATACCTACAGCCACACCCCCTCAGCTACTGAAAAAAAACTTAACTCTGTCCTGGCTGAAACTAAGACACACACATTTTACTTTCATTCTCACAGAATCCTATTTCAGCCTCTTTAATTGAATCCAAGTCAATGAGTTACAAGTTCGTGAAAATCAACCAATTTTTAACATTTTTAACATGTTTAATACACTTGAAATTAAATGGGTCTTTTAAGATTAGAGAAAAAACAACTTTAATATTTTGAAGTTTCAATGCTCTTGCACAGTAACTTACTATGTCATTTTTGTGGGTTTTTTATTAATGGTACCAATATAATTGAATATCTGTGTCCAACAAATTATAATTTCACTTCATTGTTTCAAGTGAGATAACTTTACTAAGTGAATTGTGAAGCAACTAGGTGGGATACAAATTGTATTCCATTCCATGTGTATTGCATTTAATGTGTCAGAAATGTCAGATAAGTCTCTGTATGGCAACTAAAAATGAAATCTATTCCCAGCAGTATTTTGGATTTGGTTTTGGTTTTGTTTTTTTTTCTAATATGTGCAAATGTATCCTAGAACACAGGTTACACTGCAATGTGTCCTGAGATATATTTCCAGTACATGCTATCTCACAGTACATCATACAGGATTTATGATCAGTTAATATTTATAATCCCAAATTTGCTCAAATTCATGAATGATACAGATAAGACATACTGTAAAGGAATATTTTGAATGTACAACTGTGATGATGACCACAAATATGCTACTGTACAGGAATAACAGTAGTAACAATACAATCGGAATATCCCTCATGGTCATCACAGGAGTGTTTGCAAGATTGTTTTATTTAGAGAATCAAACAAGCAACTTTTATTGTCACTTGGGTTCAGATTCCCTATGAATGTACAGAATTTTTTGTTGCGTGACAGTATCAAACATGTTACTTTGATATAAGTTGCAGTATATCCAAAAATGTGACTATTCTGTATGTCTAATACATGTATAAATGGAATTTCATCCATTGTATAACAGCTATGTATTATAGGAGGTTTAGGAAAATATTAATTGCAAATAATAATAGTTTATCTGTAATGCCATAGCAACTAGAAACTCTGTCATCTTTATGCTAGAAATCACTTATACCTACAGCAGAACACAACCCTTGCCATAAAGGCCTTGCAACATGGGCTTGAATAAAAATATCTTATAGGCAAACCCGATTTTGGCAGTTTCAAAACACTCTAACATGCCTGCATGAAAAACGCTTTGGCCATGGGAGGGAAGGCTAGGGAAAATGACCTCTGGTCCATGCTCTGGGTAGAAGCTGCCAAGAAATTATTCCTATATAGGTATAATGACCTATAACAAAGATTCACTGACATTACTGATGTTTAAATTGGTACCTGAGGTGATTCTACCTCCTTCACCTCTTCCTACTCTTCCTTTCTTTTTTCCAAATGTGAGCTCAACTTTGATGTTAAGTTTAAACAGATTCTTGCTGCGTATTCAATTTCTGGGGTTAGGGCTTGCCATGCATTCAATGAAGAAACCTGAGCTCATGCCTTCAGGACTTGGAGTTTCCGGAGTTTCCAGGTGATTCTCCTGCATCTTGTCTGTACATTTAATAGCACACTGTAGCAACAACCCACGTGTACAATGATAAAGCTGGGTACACACTAGTATAACTTTTATGTGGCTGTCCAACTTGATTTAAAAGGTATGGTAGGTGCCGTAAAGGTGATATTTTAGCCCCATCATTCTTATGAATAAGTAATAAATAGTAGCAGTTGATTATCAAAGTAATAAGTCTGTGCTTAATGTCACTTTCCTTTGCACACCTGCATATTTTCTATGAACCACTCCAGGTTGCATAGCCAGTGGGGAGAAACAGACACTTGCAGAGGAAGATGTATTCTACCGCCCTAGATAAGGAAGATGTATTCTGCCACCCTTAGATAAAACAAGTCATTGCCTGAGGTTTTCTGTCTCTATCAATAACATATAGAGCCTAGAACAGTGACTAGGAGGTGTTAGGTGACTACTTTTGTGTATTGTTTAAGTAAACTTCACCCATTCTGAGGTGGTTTATTCTCTATGTACATACATACAGAATGTGCTGTCCCAATATGAATAGTAAGAATATTTTTCATGTATCCATCTCATTCACCCAGGATATCCTCTGTTTATAAACATTAATTAATGTGGCTTTATAACAATCTCATGAGGAAAGAATTGCCCCCAATTTAGAGATGAAGAAATGCAGCCATAGCATGTTTAAATAAGTTGTCCCAGGTTGCACAGAAAACCAATGGCATAAATGTAAATACCGGAGGATGTCTCACAATCATAGCCCAAAGATAAGGTAATCATAAGGTGTGGTTCCCAAATCAATACAAACAGTGTAATATGGTGCTTGCTTCCGCCCTATTCACAGTAAATAGGTTGAGGTGTGGTGTGCACAAGGTAATTCCTGATGAGTTCACATCAGTCATACACTAAACTTGGTATAGATACAGCCAGACTAAGGACAGAAAGACAGGGCAAGGGTCAAATACCTGTTCCACATACTTGACATATTTTTGTGTCTGAATGATTCATCTATTTTGATTCTAAAGAATCCAGTCTTTCAGCAAAGACACACAGTTTGACAGCAGCTGTGACGAGAAGGGCTATGGAGTACTGGTGGATGAGAGGATGAACATGAGCTGACAAACAAGAACTTGCAGCCTAGAAAACCAACCATATCCTGGGCTGCATCAAAAAAGTGTGACCAGCTGGTGAAGGGAGGTGATCCTGTCCCTCTACTTCCTTCTCAGGAGCCCCCACCTGTGTCTAGCCCTGGGGTCCTCAGCACAGGAGTGGGTCCAAAGGAGGACCATAAAAATGATCAAAGGGCTGGAGCACCTCTCCTATGAAGACAGGCTGAGAGTGTTTGGGTCACGCTCCCTCGACAAGGCTTCAGAACAGCTGGAAGAAAACAAGTTGGTCAGGCTGAAAGCAGGACTGGGAGCATTTTAGGACTTTGCTAGCTGATTTCATTTCATAATCAAGAACATTCCGTGCTGCCAATTTATTATTGAGAACATAGGTATCTACTGATGCCAGGTTCTGTTCACATCTTCAGTGGGCTTCATGTTACTACTTCTGAGTTTGTCTTCAACATGGATTTGCTGTATATTTTTCCCCACACCACTCCTCTCCCCTCCTGGCTTCATTCCCCTGCTGCCATTTCTGTCCAGCACTTCTTATTTGCATGTATAAACCTACTGTCACCAGTGTGTGTATCGCCAGAGCTGCAGGACAAATCCTGTGCAGTTAACTCTCTGCTTTGCCATATGGAAGCAGCAAACACATGGGTACTTCAAATGTTGCTAAATTAGTCTCAAAGTATTATTCACATTCCTTTCATGTTTTTATTCTCCCTGCTTTTTTTTCCCTATCACTCTTCCATGTACTGGATAACTTCCTAATGAGTTGACATTTGCACAATGTTTCACTTTCCATTTCCATATGTCCCTCTCCATTTGCTACACAGTTCATCAGTTATGCCATGCAACAAAATGCCAAGTCACCTTTCCTGCTGCTATCTGGGTCATGAACTAGAAGGTGTTCTGCTGAATGCTACAAGCGCTGGACTAAGCAAAAGCTGTGGACATGTCTTAGAGAATGTATGGCTGGAAAAAGGTCCACTGATCCTTTTTACTGTTGTCATGGGTGAGTTGTAATAAACAGCAAGACACTCCTGAATTTTGTTGCAGTATCCAGCTTTGCACATTGGATTTATTACTGTTTTACAGCTACGGATTGTATTAATCTTTGTGTAAAGATGGGAGAAGGAGCATCTCTCTTGCACCACTTCTTTTTTTTTCCCTATCTCTGGTAAATTATGTAGGATGGAAGAGAAGCGATTTAAGCATACAAGTAGAGGCTCTTTTAATCTGTCAATTAGCTGGCTCGGTTGGTTAAAGCATGATGCTAATACTGCCAAGGTTGTGGGTTCAATGCCCGTATGGGCCATTTACTTAAGAGTTGGACTTGATGATCCTTGTGGGTCCCTTCCAACTCTGTGAAGATCCATCTTTGTAATCAGCAGAAATATAAGAGATATAGGTATATTAAGGAAGAGTATCCATCTCTTCTGAGATTTTTGTAGCTCTAACCTAGCGGTAGAGTGAGACAGATTAACTAACACTGAAAAATTGTCCCAAACAGATGGACTGTGGAACCCAGTACTGCTACAGTCATTGGCTTATGCCATTTCCAAGCAAACTTTTCTGACTGAGAGGGATGTGGAAAGACATGTGAAACAATTTGCTTTTTGGAATTCCTGTCATAGTTCAATTTCTTTTCATACTTGTCCAAATTTTCCCTGTAGCTGTCAAGGGACACCTCAGACCACTTCATACTGGGGGAATTGCAGTGGTCGACAAGGTGCTAGTGAGTCTTGTTTTCAATGGCAACCTCATAACACATGTTGCAGTTCATAATACACTATTGAGTCACAACAGTGACTAATGAAGAAATCTCCTCTGCATTAACAGATGGAATTATGCTTATCTTTCCATAGTTTGCCTGTTTTCAGTCTCCGTTACTAATGTGTTCCAGGGCCTACTGGGTATGAAGCAATAGTGAAACCATTTCTGGTAACACAATAACGATGCCATACTATGTTTTATTACTGTTTTCCCTAGCAAATCCTCCTTACATTTTTCCAGTTATTAAAGGTTTTTACTAGCTAATAGAGAAAAATAAATTCTTAACAGAGAACTGTTTGTTTATTTTGGCCCAGGCTGCTTCAGAGAAGACTTCCAAATGCATATTATTCCAAATAGGAATAGATACATATCATGTTGATAACAAATCCTAACCAGGCTTTATTTGCCTAGGAAAAAGGAAGACATTTTCCACTGCTTCTATTAAAAATATTTTCTGTTGTTCAGCACATACTTCTGGTTTTGCACATATATTTGATTTTGTTGATATATTGGTTAGCTATCCTAAAACTCTGATAATGTGCTTGGAAATTTAAGGAGAAACATGTTGTTCCACCCAAAATTTTTCTTATAGGTAGAGTCTATAAAACCAAAAGTCTCTGATGCACAACATCAAATCAGTCCATAACAGGAGAGTGGATATGCATACCACACACGACCCACGGTTGCCTGGCATTCCTTCATTCCTAAGCCACGTCACCCTGCAATAAGGGATGTGGGAGCAGGAGGCACCCCTCATTTTCCCTGATTGCCTCCCCTTAGCCTTAGAGGGAGGAAATAGGATTTCTGTCTGTGTGTGCCAGATTTACAAGCTGAGTGTGTGTGTGGATAACGTATGCAACCAGAGCCTGCCATTTTCTTCTCAGATGATGAGAAGATAACATGGGTAGTGTGTAAGTGCTTGCTATGTAAGCTGCAGAATACTGCAAAGACATTGCAGGACAGCACCCAGGTATTTCCCTACACACTAATGTTTTCACTTCACCCTGCACATTCTTCCATCATCCTGCAGTCACTAGGCACCATGCTAGGAGCAGGTCAGTGGGATTCCTTGCAGCAACTGTAAAGTCACGTGCTTTATGATTACCTTGTCAGTAAGGGAGTAAAGTCTCTGTTGTCCCAAAAGGCAAATGTCATACCTCTTCAACAATGTGACAATCGATGATACTTCTTATATCCCTGGAGCTGTTCAAGACCGGGTTGGATGGGGTTCTGAGAAACCTGGTCTGGCAAGGAGTTGGAACTAAATGATCTTCAAGGTCCCTATCCAGCCCAAACCATTACATTATTCTGTGGTTCTGTGATAGGTACACATACTCATGTTGAGTACTACTTGAGAATGATGGAATAGTGGCATCAGCAATTCACTTTCTATGTGTTCATTTGATGGGCAAATAACGTGTTTGAGTACCACCGATGACCTTATTGACTCTTTGAAAGTCCAATTCCAGACAGCTGCTATTTCAGGGATATTTGAAGAATTTTCCCATAACCAGAAGTATAATTTCAAGGCCTGACTTTGTATGTGTGGCATCAGACCCCCAGGGAAAGGGAGCACCCCACATTTGTAGATCTTCATGGTCAGAAAGGAAAAACAAAAGTCATTAAAAAAGGAACAGGAGTAGAACATGCAGCAGTAGAGCTGCATCTGGATGCAAATAAGAAGACAAATGAGGGTAAGGAAATGGATGGATGTTGCTGTTTGGGAAAAATGATGTGAACACAGAGAGAATAAGAGTATAATTTTACAATGTGGACTTGGGAAGGAATTCTCTCAAAGAGGATGGGATTGTTTGAGAAGACATATCAATATAGTACTTCCAAAATAATGCCAAGTGATAGAGGCCTCAGATACGTGTGTCATGGAAAGCTGATGAGAATTCAGTGTGGAAAAAGGAAAAAAAGATGAATTAATGGTGAAGTTATTGGACCAGGCCTCAGGATTCCATGTGTTGTTATAGGCATCTATATATTTCTTATCTGAAGAAAAAGAAAAGGTGTGCTATTATACTTCCATTACGATGACTTTTGGAATCTTGTTAAATCACCAAAAACATTTGCATAAGGGGGTCTTACTGATGTTGAGTATTTTCAGCATTATTCAGCTGTGATGGGAGCTGAGCTTTTTTGAGCTGTTCCACCATCAGAGAGGTAATGCACAGGTAAATCTAACTGTAGTTTCTCTTATGAGTGCACTACAACCACCCTTCTTAGAAGTATGTTAAAAAGGGATCGTAGCTAAATATTCAGTTTATTCCTTTGGAACTGTTCTGGAGTTGTGGAATTCTTCAATTCTGCAATGTAGCTTACTTTTTTCTTTCTTATTGCTTCTTGTGAAACAAAATTTTGATGAATACGTTATTACACAAAAAGCTATGTAAGTCTTGCAACAATTATGTATTTTCTGTTCAACAGAAAGGTCACATCTGAGAGAACTACCTCTTAGAAGTCTCATTTTAAATCTGTCTTTAGCAAATTCACCATTTAAACAGATGGACTAGAGAAGACATGAGACTAAGATGCATAGTGGTGAAGATGGGCTGTGATGCAAAAAAGAGTTCCCCAAAATATTCATGTCATATGAGTGACACCTCCTATACAGCAATGCAACCCAGTCACTCAGCATATGGCAAGTCATTTAGGAAGCAAAAAGGAACTAATAGACATGATAATACATTTTATAGTTCTGGGAAGTTTATTTAGAATAAAATCATTCACATGGTCAATGTTGCATTTTTTAAAAATGTAGAGCAATGTACATACACAAGTAATTAGTCCATGATGACAAAAAATGGACATAATTCCATGGTAACTTCATTTGTACGAAAATTATACTGAAACACTGATGAGTGGGAGTTTCAAAATGTTCAGTATTTAGTGGGATCTCTTCTCCTTCTGATGAAATGAACTCATGTTTTACTAGATTGTTTTTCCTGATCTATCTTTCATGCACGACATGGTTTTAGTTCCCATCTAATTGTGCTGTTCATGCCTTGACAGGAATTAGAGATAATACCTCTGCCTGACTGGTATTCTTCAGATGTACAGCATCAACCATCCCCATCAGCACAGACAGTCTGACATTGGTTTTGGCCTCAAACTCACTGTCAGGACCTTTGTAATTAATTATTTCATAGTTTTAAGTCAGATAGGACTGTGAAATTAACATCTGTGCTGATATATTACCACTAATGCATTTCATTGTATTACCTTTGTATTGAGACAAATAAAATTTTGACAAAAACATTCTTTCAGAGTAAATTTGATTCAAAGGTTATTCATAAATCTTTTTGAAAGCTTTATTTCAGTGCTTGTGTCCAGTGCTGTTCTTTGCCTCCAGTTCCATTTTCCAGACACTAGTTCCTTGGAACTTTTTCCCCACTAGATGAGAAACCACTGTAATAGCCACTTTTTGCTCCCAGCAACAATAAAAACAACAAACAAGTTATCTCCCAAACATATTTTTTCCCCTCTCTTTAAGTAACTAAGAAGGAATTTTGTTCAGGTGTGAGGTATTTTTGTGACTTTTTGTGTATTTTAAAGACTCATTTTTTGAGATGAGGATTCTTTGTTGTTGACTAATATGAGACTCACCAGCACCACGTGAAAAGAAAATCATGGTTGAGCTCCTACTCACTAACCACCTGATTTTTATACATGAGAATTGAATAATTTGCTTTTGCAATACCATCATAGATTTAAGTTTGCTGTCCTTAAAATCCATATGAATCTCAGAGTTTTCCAAGATACATCAAGGTTCTATAGCAAAGAAGACTTTCTCTTGGTGGAGGAGGATCCTGTTAGGGACTATTTAAATAAACTGGAGACACGCACTGGAACCAATGGGATGCACCCACAAATACCAGCCAATGTCATTGCAAAGACAGTCTATTATCTTTGGAAGGTCCTGGCAATGGAGCAGGTAACTGAAGACTGTAAGCCAGCAAAGGTCAGTCCAATCTTCAAAAGGGTTGTGATCCTGCTTTTTCCTTGTTCCTTGGGTCCAGAACTTCACCATCCCATGGACGCTGCAGCCAAGCCTGCCCTCAACGTTCCCACACCCAGACAGTTCTTCCTTGCTTGTAACTATCAGATCCAGCAGAGCATCTCTCTTCATTGGCTCTTCGACCACCTGTGCCAGGAAGTTGAAACCAGTGCACTCCAGAAACCTCCTGGATTACTTTCTCCCTCCAGGAGGTATTGTGGTGGTTCAACAACAGAACAGCAAGTTCAACAACAGATGGCCAGCAGTAATCTAGCGATCTGAAGTTCCCATATGTCAGCTACTCATCAGACTACTCCCTATGTTTCTACTCTCACCTTGTGGTAAAAGTGAGCTCACTAAAAAGTGATCTATTTACCATGTTCTTTGGAGAGTAAACCAGATAGTAATGCATGTTTACATGGGCAATTACGTTAAATTCAGACCCTACCTTAGCCCACAGTAACTGACTGATACATTCATCTCTTCAATTTACTTTCGTGGTATTAATATGTGACCACACATGGTTTCTTATCAAAAAACATGTAAGATAAAGACTAGGGCAACCCCAAATCTGATGTTATTGGTTGCCCTGCCAATCTTCTGGCCAGATGGCATAAAGCATTGTGGTATTTTTAGACATGGGAATTCATCAGCATGGAGTTGTAATGGTTTCATACGTTAGAAAATTTTGCTATGCCTGTCTAATGTTGAGTGAGAACTAGGCAGATTTTTTTTAAGGTGCACTTTCCTTTGTACCACTCGTTGATAGGCCAGATTAATTGTTAATTCTAACATATCCCAGTCATTTCTTCTGCACATGTTTCCTCTAGCTCAGTCCTTGATCTCTGCTGCTACCTTGTTGAATGCTCAGGCCATCTTCAATGGGTTCAGTACTTTCTAAACATCCACTTGGGTTAAAGATATTAGTAGCTTAAAGTTTTCAATATAATTCTTCAAACGGTGTTAAACTTGAAGGGTTCCTGACAGGATTCTCTATTTGGAAGACAGCCCTTGCATTGCTTCTTGGCTTTATGGGATCTTCCTTTTCGACAACCAAGACACTTCATTTCATCGCAATTAAATTCCCTTCTCTCTACTGGAATCAGGAACAAGCTTTTCAAACTAGTTTTCATGCAGAGTCTATATAAGCATACACTGGAGTACCACACAGCTACAGTGGCATAAGGAACCTCTTCACCAAGACTGAGGCTAAGCGCCAGTGTCCTACCAAGTGACTACTGTAGTTAATAATCAAGTTTTCCTAGGATGTATGAAATACATACTAGGCATAGACCCACACAGGTAGGGTCTAAATGTGACTGTACTCCAGTTTTGAAGGATTTAATATCAGCTGTGTTAAGACAATGGTCTTAAGATCCTCTAAAGTGCCATAATCCTGAATTTCAGCTTCTCAGGGCATAAAGTAATAAACTGGACAACTATTTCACCTCTAGACAGTATCAGAAATGTGCAGTGCCATGATGATCCCCCTTCCATTACTCTTGTATTTATCTCCCTGGGGACAAATCCTCTTGTAATGCACTCTAAGTATGGAATAACTGTTTATTCACATGTCTTTGCTTTTAAAAATAAGTTTTGTTTTGTCTTGTCTTACCTCTGGGTATCTATTTTGTGCACAATGAAAACAAGTGTTGCTGCAAGACTACCACAAGTAGGTCAGCCCTTACACTGAGCCTGGGGTTACTTTGGCAAGTAACCACGGGTAACCTCTGGGTAGCATAACCCACTGCCTCCACTGGCCTGTCCACATGTTCACCCACAAAAGGGACAGACAGCAGCAGCATTGCTGAGTACCACTGTGTGGGCTGTCCTCTGGCTGGATCAGTTAACCACAGTGCTGATAATCATAACATCAGCAGTAGTCAGGTTATACAGTGAATGCAAAATACACTGGTTACTGGCCCACACTGTACTCCCATGTCTTGACTGCTGTGTTACCTCTGCTATTTGGACTAAACCTAACTTGTGCATGTCTATTCACGCTGCTCACACACCCAATGGAAAGCAGGGTGGACAAAGCCTTCTAATAGTTTGTTGGTTTTTTTAATTGGTATTGTGTGTCTGGACATCTGCTAATTGCTAATTTCAACTCTCATACCTTTGATTAAATCGCTCTTGGTGGTCGGTTCCTTTGTGCCGGTAATCTATGGGTTACTTTCTGAGTAACCTCCTTCCCGCAGAAACCTTGGAAGGAAGTGTTGCTGCAGTGAGTTAACACAAGTATTGTTTGCTACTGAAACTATGGTTCCTTTCCTAATTTTCTGCTGCTTTCACATCCCATCAATTAGAGAAGTGTTCAGCTCAGGCTGCAAGATCTGATTCCCAGGAAAATAACCTGATTTTTCTTTATCAGTCACCTTTCAAACCTGTCAGGACAGAAAAGAGGAACTGGCTCTGTATAAAATTACCATAATCTCTTAAATTAGTCATAACCTTATGGAGAAAGCAACACCTTCTATCAGGCAGTAGTCTGTACCATGCTATAGATTATAAGTATTCCTTTAAAAAATGCTATCTGGGTACCAGAAGTAACAGTGACAGCATGGAGAACCATGCAGGATAGTTCATGGCTTCTCAGCGCAACAGTTCTCAGTACAGGAGCCCATGTTGTTCTCTGTTGCTGCCCTTGGACTGCTTTCAATAACCGGGTTAGCTCATTTAAGATGAGTTAAATTAAGAGCTCTAACAAGGATGTCCTGAGGTGGATCTTTTGGCACTCATGCTGGTATTTACAGCTGTGATAAAAATCAGTTACATATTTATTTCTAGTAATAAGATCTTAAAATGTACCTCATGTTTGGCAGGCTTAGATCCGTTTTTTCTCTTCTAAACATCTCCTGAGGCTCCATTCTGGGCAATCTGCCTAGTAACAACTTTCACTCGCTTTGCTTTGCTGTGTCATTTTGAATCACATTTTCAGTGGGACAACATCACCCAGTATCACAATTTTAGCCCTTTTTAATAACTTAGTACTGGGGACTAGACTGCCAGTGCTGCTAAGTCTTTCAAACAATTGCTTTGGAAAGACATGTAGAGACTTGCAGTACATCCTGAGAACTGGATGTCAGATCACTTTTTTGTCTGAAAGAGATAATTTAAACAATCAGTGACTGAGTAATATTCTATGGTAAAACTGTGCTCATAGCAGGAAGCTGCATTGCAAATACCATAAATTGTTGCTTTTAATGATAACAATTGTAAGTAAATTTAATCAATTTCATCACTTCAAAGAAGGGGCAGATTGAAGAAAGGGACTGAAATGGGCTTCTCCTGGAGCATCACAGAGAAGACCACCCATAGCCTCCTCAAGAGAGGAGGATACCTTCCTGTTCTTTCTCTTACTTAGCATTCAGTCTCTTCTCCCAATTAACAAATGATAAGACAATAGAAAACAGTCTCCAATTTCTCCAGGGGAGGTTTATATTGGATACTGAGGAAAATTTTTTCACCGAAAGGGTGGTCAGGCATTGGAACAGACTGCCGGGGCAATGGTGGTGTCACCATCCCTGGGTATATTAGAAAGGCATGCAGATATGGAACTTAGGGACATGGTTTAACAGTGGACTTGGCAGTGCTGGTAATGGTTGGACTCAATGATCTTAAGGGTCTTTTCCGACCTAAACAATCTATGATTCTATGATTTTTTCCTTCAGCTTCAATTTTTTAAATTTCCTTCAGGCTTTATATAAACAACATTTCAATCAATTTTGAGTATATTTTAAAACTTCATTTTGCTTCTCTTTTGCTGAAGTTTAAACACTATTTCTTAATTCCAGCAATGGAAACAATTCCTGATATTTCAAATCACACCATTTTTCACTGTTTACATGGTTTCACAAAAACAAAAAAGCTCTTTACTTCTGTTCACTGGAAAGTATCCCAAAAATAGCCAAAGAAACATTCAGTTCCCTTAAACACTTATCTTCAGTTGACCAAAGTTTTCTTTTTTCATTAAAAAGAAAACAAGCCTTAATTTAAAACCTATCACACTTTAAAAACTTTCAGAGCAAATATTAGTGATTTTCTTGAAGCATTAAAAATCAAACCACAAAATTCAGCTCAAGGGAATTACTGACTCTTTTGAAGAAAATGAATTGTGGGAAATAATTTCATAGCAGAGACAATCATAGAATCATAGAATCAGCCAGGTTGGAAAGGGCCTCTGAGATCATCAAGTCCAACCCTTGATCCAACACCACCGCGGTTACTAGACTATGGCACTAAGTGCCACGTCCAGCCTCATCTTAGAAACCTCCGGGGACAGAGAATCCACCACTTCCCTGGGCAGCCCATTCCAATGCCTGACAATGAAAGAAAACACTGTGCATTTTGCAGAGAGTGTTGATGAGATTATTTGGCTGTATTGGTAATTAAAAAACTATCTATGTAACTTCAGCTTAAATAGTATTGACAAGCAGGTATTTTTCTAAGACTGCAACAGACAGTTTGTATCTTGGGTTCTATCTTTCTCCTTGGCAAAGACTGACTAATCCCTATTTCCTATATGATTGGAAATAACAGGCTTCTCTTTCTCAACACTACTGATGGATAGTAATTACAATG
Organism: Oxyruncus cristatus; assembly: GCA_013399855.1. Taxonomy (NCBI): domain Eukaryota; kingdom Metazoa; phylum Chordata; class Aves; order Passeriformes; family Cotingidae; genus Oxyruncus; species Oxyruncus cristatus. Next base: position 1,066,422 of record VXAY01001109.1, on the reverse strand, counting down.
TACATCCAAAGACCGCTCAAGACAATTAACAACATGATGCAACACAAAGATGACCCCTCTATATTGTACTAGAATCTGTTGCTACTGCATGTAATTTTAAATATCAGTCTATCTGCATGTTATGGTAGGATACATTCTTACTTCTTGTCTGGTTTAATAAATACAATTAATTGAATTTTGTCCCTATACAATTTTTTTCTAAATGCCTACATATTAAAATGTTTTTCTAAACTCCTTCCAATTCGTAAATAACTTCGTGTTAACATAATAACTTTGTGATGAGGTGGTGATCAGGAGCTGCCATATGCTTTTGATGCCATCTGTCCAGGGCTGCTAAGAAAAAGATCAGAAAATCTGAATGTGATCCCTCTGCTAATTCTGGCAGCAAAGATATTTGAAATCATGTCCCTGCCATCCTGGCTGAAACATCAGGCTTCTTCGTTAGCAGATCATTAATTTGTTCTATCGTTCTGGTTTGTGCACGCTCATAGTTCATCTACCACAGGAAAATCTCCTCTTGAAACAAGCAGATGAATGCTTTGTGTCATTGGAGTCTTCCACTAATGCTGAGTGTGAGACAAGTGTCAAATGCTGCATATTATTATAATCTGAGCTGTTTTCTCATTATTATCAGCAAAAACAGTGAAAACTGTCGAGGTAGAAAATAATGTACCCATTTCCAGGGGTCGGAGATGATTTTGAGAGTAATTGGCCTTGAATGTTTTGATCATTCTTCTGAGAATAGGAGTGAACCAGCCTGAAATACTCCCTTCATCCCATGGCCTCAGATTACTTTCCCTGTAGCAGAGTGCATCAGAAGGAACATGCGTTTGAGCTGCCCTACCTCAGTGGAGCATCCTGCTTTCACTGGGATTAAAGAAGCGCACTGCATTCTTTATCTGCATTATAAAAGTGATGACCACCAACAAAAGAGGGAGAAATCAGATAAGGGGTGAAAAGCAAGATTCATGAGAACTCTGACAGAGTTCAATTGCTTAAAATGGTCATTGCTTTGGGGGGCAGTTATGACATACTTAAATCGTTGTGTAACATCACCTATACTTTCCTTGCAGCCTTACTGATTGCCCACTTAGTAGTTCTTTTTGAATGCTTACAGGTTTGGGTTTTTTTTTTTTTTTTTATAATTTCGTTTTCTGTTTTGGTTTTATTTTGTATTCTTCTAAGGCTGTTATATGTTACTTATATTCCAGCTCCTCCCATTCACATACCAATTTCACTAATATTTTATTTACTTCCGTCTTAAGGTCATTAATGAAGACAGGTCAGAAGTGTAATCTCCATAGCATAATGATACATTGTTTGGATGCATTGATAATTCAGAGGGTGGAGTATTAATGATTGGCTACTCAAATAAATTTTGAACCCTACTTCTTCTAGTCATGAGGTGACACTTTGTTCCAGTACAAATATATTATTATTATACATGCAATAACAGTAACTGAATTACATATTTATAATAGTATCTTTCACGTGAGGAACTACAATGTTTACAAATGCATTATTATCATCATCACTTTTCATAGATAAAGAAGAAGAATAAAAAGTGAAGCTCTAAACCCTAGCTACATGTCAGTAAGACAGTGGAAGACTTATAAAGAAAACACAAGCCTTTTCCCTACTAGCTTTTTATCTGGTCAGTTTTCATAAAATTGTTGAAAAGGAATGCTAGGAAAAGAAGCAGCTGGCAAGTAACAGGTGGCATAGAAACAGGGTCATAATTACACCAGAGGGACAGAGCAAATGTTTCTATATGTTGAATTTATTGTCTGAAGACCCTGTCTAAGCTTGTTGGAACTTGATTGTGCCTTCTCAGATGTAATCATGCTCAAAGACTTTCCAGTTCTCTAGTTCTCTAATTCTACTTTTTTTTTCCCCAGTAGATGATTTCTGGAAAATCAACCCTTCTGTTGTTGTTTGTTTTGTTTGTTTGTTTTAGAATTTTTTTCTGTTACTAAATATCACAGTTACATTGGCTTATAGAAGCTCCATATGAAGCTGGTCTGATAAGAAATGGCTTCTTGGCTACATATTTAGAAGTCACTTCATGTCCTTCTGGATAAGAGTATCATTCAGGTTACCCAAATCTAGATCTTGACATCACTTTTTAAGGACCAAATTCACAATTATATCCAGTATCTTTTCTTGCTTTCACTGGCTGTGGTAAAGTAGTTACCAAAGGAGACTTTTAACAGTTGCAATGGTCTCAGGAGTTACCAAAGTCTGTGGAGCACTATGACCAACATTTTATACACCTCCCAGCCTTCTAAAGACCGCACACAGTCACATGGACTCAGGAATCAGCAGAAACAAATCTTTACCCTATTTTCTCTGCAGGGTCCTACAATCTGGCAATAAACCAAAGTGGTTTGGTATTACTCTGTCTTTTTAGACACTGAAACAAGAAGTGTCTGATACCATACCACGTAGGTCATATTACAGCTATAATGCTGATTGCTGTTTAGGTGTCTATTACACCTCTTTTGAAAGGTACATGTTAAAATGACTGATACACATTATTACGTTATGGCCACCTGCTCACTGAAATACTCTAATAATGCAGTGAACAATGGTAACATGTTGTAATAATAACTTTAAGCCCTGATCTGGTATTGCAAACAAATGCATCTTTCACCCATGCACACACTTAAATTTACTCACTGCCCAAGTAAAACTACTTTTAATAGGTTCTTTCTGATAGCTTAAGCATTTTCTCCAAAACCTAACAGTAGCAGAGTCTCAAGTCAGTCATTAATGAGGAAAGATGTTAAGGATAAATGCTGAACAAACTCAAGTCTCAGATTTCTTAAACTGTATGACATTCACAGATTATAACCCCTTGTCCACACCCCTTATTTTCATTAAAAAGTAAATTGCAGGGCTTTCTACGGGAGAGGCAAAAATAGGTTCAAGTTTCTCTGGCCACATTTAAACTAGTCACACAAAAAACACAGTCACTCTAAAGGCTGTGCAGAGGAACTCTGTGCACTTTCCAGGCAGATGTCAGAGGACTATCCCAGTACAATTGTGTTTTCACTGAACTGGACTCCTTCCATGTCCAACTGGACCAGAGTGTGGGCAGAAAATATTGCAACTTGTGACTATTTGATAATTGGCCTGAACTGATCACTTTTGCCAAAGCTTTACTCACAGAAGTAGTAGTCAGCATTATTGACAGTTTCAGAAGTCAAAAGTCAGATTTAAAATTTCACTAAGGAACTGAGTAACAGCCAGTGTAGTAAGTTTAAAAGGTTTTATTAATAGTTAATACATACTATCTAGCATTTTTAGAAATATTCAAGAATGCACTAACATAAAGTGTAGTGCGGTAGATATGGGAACTGTACTACACTAAGCTGCATAAAATAGACTCTCAAAAGGAAATTTCTGACAGATACACACAAAAAATGTTGCCTTCTGTTCTTTTTACAAGAACATCCAACAGAACCCATGGAGCCAGCATGACCCGAAGCTGTGAACCTGCAGAAGTGCCTTTTTACAATTTCTCAACTCTGTTCTTTTCTAGTTATTTCCAGCCCACATAAATTTGTAACTCAGTTTGGTCATATATGAAATAAGCTGCTGAACAACACCAGCTGGATCTGATGAAATCAATGTGTACAGCTGGGTATTATCCTCCTACTGGAAGTACCACAACTCTCATATCATCACGGATTTCCTGTGTGGCCTCATACATACATTGTACTGGACAGATAACAGAAACAAAGCACAGGGGAACTCCATCTGAAAAGTCATCCACGGCAGATTAGTAATTATCCAGTATGCAGGTAAGCAATCATCTACTGTTTGTTGTACTCAGTGCCAATCTGTAGAAGCTGACACTATAATATGTCTACAATTATCACTGCTTGAAGTGGCTATATGTAATAACACACTTTTCCTCAAAGATCAGTGCAGCTACTGAGTGCCAAGGAAATCCTCAAATGAGAAAGTTCTTGGTGTGCTTGAATTGCTATTGGGATCTCTGGGGTTGATCAACAGGTGTGTTTTGGGCATCCTGTATGATGTAAGGTATGCCACTTACTTTCCCATGCCTTAGTTTTCCAATATAAGATGTGAATAATACTTCTCAGTCTTACATATGTGCCAAATACAAAATTCTCAGATACTTTCAAGGCATTCTGATGAGATGGCGATGCACAGAAAAGCATCTGAAAATGAAAAGGCACTGATAGAATGAAAATGGATGTCTGGACTGTGTTAGCAATCCATCATTGAGATGTACAGGCTGCCTTGTTACTTCCAAGGGGTGTAAGTTAAAAACCTTGAAAGCAGGTGATCACCTGAATTAAAACCATTTAGTTTTTACCTTAAAAATGAAATACAGATCACCCAGTGAAAAAGTGTATCCACGAAAGCAGGAATCTAGTAACAAATTTGGTTAAGAGATACAGAAGAGGACAGGATGAGGACAAATGGTATTGCCTATGGAATGAAGCACTTTAGAAAGAATTCATTTTACCTTATTTAATTGAGCACAAATTACACATTTAGACTAAGATGGCTGTAGACATTCTCTCAACAGTCAGCAGAAAGGAAGAAAGATATCTCCAGAGGCTCCCTCACCTCATCTGCATTTTGAAAGGATGGAAGGTTAGACAGTCTCCCCTGTGCTGGTTGCAAAGGGAACATGGATCCCTAGCTTTGCCTGGTTATCCACCTTTCAGGTAGCTCAGAGGTAAAATTAACCCTACCCTACTTTTTCTTCTTAAGTAATAGCTTGAAGCCTAATGCTAGCAGTTATCTTGTAATAATGAACAATCAGACATTGCAACACTACATGCATGAAGATGTGTCTTTATTATGCAAGAATATATACATATATATATATATATATGAAAGAAGTATAACTAACCCTATCTTTTCAATTTTTGTAGAAGTAAGGAGAGGGGTCAGCAGAGTGGCTACCTGGGACATCCAAAGAGCAGACTTTGGCCTGTTTAGGAGCCTGGCTGACAGACACCCTTGGGAGCAATCCTGAGGGCAAAGGAGTCCAAGGAAGGTTGGACATTTTTCAAGCAGGAACAAATAGGAGCAAGCCATCTCCATGTGCTGAAAGATGAGCCAGCAGGGAAGTCTGGCCTGGCTGAACAGAGAGCTTTGGCTGGAAATCAGGGTAAAAAAGAGAATGTATCACCTTTGGAAGAAGGGGCAGGCAGTTTTGGAGGACTACAGAGATGTCAAGAGGTTATGCAGGGAGAAAATTAGAAGGTCAAAGCCCAACTAGAACTTAACATGGTTACTGACATAAAAGACAATAAAAAATGTTTCTATAAATACATCAACAAAAGGAGGTTTGAGGAGAATCTCACAGAATCTCGCAGAATGGGTAAGCCTGGAAGAGACCACGGTTGATCATCTGTTTCAGCCTCCCTGCTCAAGCAGGGTTGTCCTAGAGCACATTGCACAGGATTGTATCCAGACTGTTCCTGAATATCTTCACTGAGAGAGACTCCACAACCTCTCTGGGCAATCTGTTCCAGTGGTGGTCACCTGCACAGTAAAGAAGTTCTTCCTTATGGTCTCCACCCTTTACTGGATGAGGTGAGAACATAGTGACACGGGATAAAGAAAAGGCTGAGGTACTTAATGCCTCCTTTGCCTCAGTCTTCAATAGTAAAACCAGTTGTTCTCCAGGTACTCAGCCCCCCAAACTGGAACGCAGGGACTGGGAGCAGAATGAAGCCCCCACAATCCAAGGGGAAACAGCAACTGCTACACCAATTAGACATGCACAAGTCTATGGGGCCGGATGGGATCCACACAAGGATACTGAGGGAGCTGGCAGAGGTGCTCACCAAGCCACTTTCCATAGTTTCAATTATTTATCATCATGGAATGCAGCTGTTCTGGAGCTTTGCCCTGTTCCAGTGCAGCCTGGATCAGTCCATGGCAGATGGTAGGACTGTGTTCCCACTCCTGGGCAGTCAATTCCACGTGTACTGGATGGTCCTACAAGTGAAAATTAACTGTGTCCGGCACTCTGCTGCCAGGGGACTGAGAAAAATGCATTAGCAAGGACAGTTGTGACATACCACCTGGCTGCCTTGGACTCCAGTTTGTACTGAAGTTCCAGCATGTCCCGTGTAGCAGCACTCAGTGGTGGTGACTTCATTCAGGCCACAATAGTCTATTGTTAGTCTCCATTCTCTGTTAGACTTTCACACTGGCCATATGGGGCTATTAAAGGGTGAGTCCTGCTGATCACTCCTTGGCTATCCAGCTGACAAATCAGCTTATGGATGGGAATCAGGGAGTCTCAGTCCAATATTGCTACAGATACACTGCAACGCTAGTGATCAGCACCCGCTGTTCTTCAGCCTTCAGCAACACCACAACAGAAGGGCCCTCCAAAAGACCTGGCAAGGTAGACAGCTGCTTCCTTATCCTCTAACTCCAGGCCACTGGACCCATTATCCTAGCATCGGAGCAGCCAGGTGACAATGTGCTCATCTGGATGACGGCTGATATCGTTTCACACATGCCACAGCTCACTCAGGGATAGGGATCAAGTGGTTACTTCTCGTTCTTCCTTTTCCTCATGTTCCTGTGGTAACTCTGTTTTACCCTTCTTTACTGAGAAAGCTTTCATGTGCATTTCTCCTTGTGTACAGGGGCAGCTGATACCAGCAGGGGTTGGTTCTCAGGTTCAGCTGCAGTGCCTGTCACAGGGGTTGGATTGGCTGCAGTGTCTGTCATCGGGGTTGGGGTGACCATGGTGCCTGCTTTTTGTTTTCTGATCCAGAGACTTTCTCTTCCCCTGAAGGGTATTGAATAGTGATGAATAGGGCTTGGTAGGCATGGGCCCTCCAAGGAAATGTAAAAGGTTATAATTATTAATAGCTTCCAATAGATGGCTCACAAAGTACAGAGATGACAGCAACACTGAGTACAAATACCAGATTAGTTTCAGGACCAGCAGTTCTATCATATCATATGCCAGCATTACAAAGTACAGCAACGTGATAACCTTAGCCCAGTTCCTATGGGTGGTATATTGCAAGTAAGGTATTACAAAATGCAACTTTGAGAACAAGCATACCAACTTTGAGAGCAAATAAATCAGTATTGTGACCAGAGACTATTAAAGTAACACAACAAATGCTTATAAAGAAATTATTCTAATGTATTCTAGTCAGATTTGTCATTATCTCAAGACATCATTCCTCATGTTGGGAGTCAAAAAGAATTATTACAGATTGTTAGGATTTAACCCCAGACAGCAACTAAGCACCTCACAGCTGTTGCTTATCACCACCCCCACCCTACCCCCAGTGGTATGAGTAGGAGAACTGGGGGAAAAAAGATAAACCCCACGAGTTGGGATAAGAACAGTTTATTAATTGAAATATAATCAAATAATAATAATTGTAATGAAAAAAGGGAGACAACAATAAAATAGGGAGAAATAAAACCTAAGAGAACCAANTCACAGCTGTTGCTTATCACCACCCCCACCCTACCCCCAGTGGTATGAGTAGGAGAACTGGGGGAAAAAAGATAAACCCCACGAGTTGGGATAAGAACAGTTTATTAATTGAAATATAATCAAATAATAATAATTGTAACGAAAAAAAGGGAGACAACTATAAAATAAAGAGAAATAAAACCTAAGAGAACCAATTGATGCAAAGTACAGTTGCTCACCACCTGCTGACCAATGCCCATCCCATCCCTAAGCACAGATCCAGCCCTCCCAGCCAACTCCTCCCACTTCATATACTGGGCATGATGCTCTCAGGTATGGAATATCCCTTTGGCCAGTTCAGGTCAGCTGTCCTGGCCATGCTCCCTCCCAGCTTCTTGTGCACCTGCTCACTGCAGAGCATTGGGAACTGCAAAATCCTTGACTTAGGGTGAGCATTACAGAGCAACAACTGAAACATTGGTGTGTTATCAACACGATTCTCCTACTAAATCCAAAACACAGCACTGTAACAGCTACTAGGAAGAGAATGAACATTATCCCAGCCAAAACCAGGACAATGTGGCACTTAGGGACATGGTTTAGTGGTGAACTTGGCAGTGCTGGGTTACTGTTTAGGCTCGATCTTAAAGGTCTTTTCCAACCTAAATGATTCTGTGATCTTCTCTGTATCTCTTTCTTGTGCAACTGCTAGCTGTCTTTTGGCAATACCAGAGGTTTATATCCAGATTAAGCAACTCGTTTGATAGATTTTGAACATTGAGAGCAGTATTTCTTAAGCAGCAAAGAGAAAGAGAAGAACAAAAAAAGAACAGAAAACATGAGAACCAGAAATAGAGTAATACAAGAGGTAAGAAGATTCTGATTCCCCAGGAAGATGATGTTGTGAAGAAACTTTGCGAGACCCATACATTCCAACTGATAAAGAATGTTGAACAATTCTTGAACAACAGAGATACATCTCTCCCGAGTCTCATGGATTCCACAGCGTTCAAGGTAGAAAGTATCATTGGATTACCAAGCCTGATCTCTTCTTAGCACAGTCTATAAATTTTCATTTAGTAGGTCTACTAATAATCAAAGTAAGTTATGCTAAATGTAACATACTGTACCGCAAGTCTTAGCTTAACCGTGAAAAAAACCAAAAAACAAAGCTACGCATTTCTTTTCAGAGCTTATCACCTGTCATGGTTTAAGAATGGCACAAATCAGGACATCACCTCTTTTCCCATTTCTCAGCTTTTTGCATTGCCCTTGTACCTCCTTTTCTCTCTCCCAGTCTCCTCTAAATACAGAACCTGCTTCTAATTCCTTCTTCTCCACTGGTCCCAGTTTTGATAAATCTACATTCAAATCTGATGATCTCATACTTCAGTGGCAGTGGTATTCTTGATGTGGTTATATAGGTGCTATTCTTGTTGTATGATCCTACTTCACAAAAGATGACCTTTTCAAAATATTCCACTTCAAATACCTATCAAGTTTAGCTGTTCCTCACACAATTTCTCCATAACCACACGTGAGATCCAGCCAATTTTCACAGTGTGATCTGTAGCTTTGATCAGCTGCTCACAGTGTTGTGTTCAGCAATTTCTCATTACATTCCATCTCCTCTCAGTCTACCTAACTTCCAGCCAGGACCTAGTCAACAGCCCAATCATTTGCCTGCAGCCTTAACACCATCTTTGTTTTCAAGTTTAAGGCAAACATTTTAAATCACCAGATAGAGCCAATCCCTGAGGCATCCTTCTGACATGAACGGCTTGAACACTTCTTACTGGCACTTCTTATTTGGAATCTGTTGATTAGCCAGTTTCTACACCAGTATTTTGTGTGCATGCAAATCTGTTTATTTTGCAGACTTTCAACAAAAGAATTTCATCAGACAACACAGCGAAACATAGGTACAATGCTTCTCTTTATTTTATTGATGAATGTGTCCATCAATATGGAAAAAAAGTTTACGTCCCAAGTCCAATCACAAAACACACATCAGTAATCGAAGAAACGCCATGGGAAAAGATCCTCTGATATAACTATTGTTCTATATTTCTTAGTAAAACCCCCCAAAATTACACATTAACTCTCAAAGTAGCCAGTAGCAACAAACAAGTAGTATGTCACAGAAACAAAACACCTAGGAGGAGTCAGAATACTAGGCATCTGGTGATCATTCTCACTACTGAAAATCTTGACGGTTTGTTAATTTACACTTACTATTTTCAGAACAAGTTCTCAGCCATTGAGGTGACTCTGCCATCTACTAGAATGTTTGCTTCTTCTCATGGACATCCAGAGGTTGTAGCAAAGCATCAGGAGTCGGGAACAGGACAAATACTCTCACTAAATGGTGTCCATTAAATATTCTGCAGAGCTTCTTCCAAATGCACTTTCCACCAAATCAGCCACACTGAATGTCTGTCAACATTTGTAGTCCATGAGCAGGAATCTCTTTTTAGATCAACCCTTCATATCAGAGACATTAAACCTCAAATACCAAACTGGGAGGACAGGCTAGTGGCTGCCAAATTTTCAACTGGAAGAGAAAGGCCTTTCTCTTATATCCATTGCAGTAAACACTATAGTGTGGTATAAAGATTTTATCAACACTTGAAAAATCCTTCATGACTTACCTGCACCTTTGCTACATTCAGATTTACAATACCATTATCCAAGATGATACAAAATCTTACCATATAATGAGGTATTTAGAACAATGAAACAAGACTCTCCTGATGATAACTCATTACAAAAGAATAAACTCTCTCTCCTTTTATTCATCATCCAATCTAGTCCTTGTTTTTGCAATTCACTTCTGTCATTCAAACTTGTATTACCTTTAGGTGGACACTTCAGTTGGGATACTTCTTATATTCCCTATATATCTATGACTTCATAATGAATAAAATAACAAGCATAAACATTTATAAGCAAATAAAGGATGGTATCTGAACATCACCCATATTTTATACTTTGTTGAAGAATACTAAATAGAGGTTACTTTTTCTATGAGTACTACACCCTTTCTTTCTCTGACTTTGCTGCTTCTTCTCTCATGCTGCTTTTTTTTCAGAGATCTGTCCTGTCTTCTGTCTTCTGTTCATTTTGGTTTTGCCAGGAATCCATCGGTATCCATATTTCTTGTTACAGCTACAGAAACTAAATGACTGCTCCTTACAGTGTTATTCACTTACTAGAACAATACAACTTTCTTTTGCTTTGATCCCATCAAAACTACTGCTAATAAAATAATCTATGAATATGTCCCTCAAGTGAAGATAGATGTAGACCAATTTTGTGCAACTTGTGCTGCCTCTTTACATTTTCACTAGATTTGGATTCTGGTTGAACACGAGCCAACCAGACAACAACGAAACCATCAAGCCCACCAAAAATGTGCATAAGCAAGGAGGAGTAAGGCAATGCTGAAAAAATACCTCACGTAACCTCAGATGAAAGTAAGAATTACTCTTGGCTTATTATAGAAACACATTGCATTTCATGGATCCTCCATTACATTCTAAATTAGGACTGAATTTCTCTGTTGAAATGCCTCTTTTTGTTGACTGTAGAGTGAGCTTATATCACTAGATTAGACAAGATACTTAAAGTCTAGATGAATAAAGAGGAATAAGATAAATTTCAATTAAAAACCAGGGTAGGTATCACATTATCAATACATCGTATGTGGTGTCTATGGAAAGCTAATGATTAGTAACCAATCGAATTAATTAAGCATAAACACACATTTCAATGGTTTTTATAATGTACTATTGATCTTGAAAATATTATAAGCATAATATTGAAAATACTGTAAGCATCAGAGGACCCATGTGAAGAACACAATAATTGTGTACAGTCAGAATGCAAACCAGAGAGGCCGAACTGTTCTTCTTAGTACGTTTGCATTATTATAATCCAAGAAGAACGGGACAGCTCAGAGAAGGAGCTGCTTTTAGCAGCCTTAGGCACACTGCAGATACGGGATCGGCTTATAAAGGATCCCTCGGAAGAAAAGGTAGGGACGTCACCTTAAGGAGCTGGTCAGGACACACAACCCCGCTGTTCTGTTACAGCTAAATGAAGCTTCAAAATATAACCTGCCATCGCTAAAAGAGGAAAGCTTTCTCAGACACACAGTTCAGTAAGTTCCCGCTATCCCCTCCCCGTTCCCTGCACTCTGTACCCATAACCTGTCCGTCCCCACCGCGCCTGCGCACGAACCTCTCTCTCTCGGACCGCACGAGGCGCCGGGGCAGGAGGGGGCGCGCGGCCGCTCTCCTCCAATGGGGGAGCGTGCTTACTCCTGCGGCCAATCAGCGCTCGCTTCCTCCGCCCTGACCAATGGGAAGAGCGATCTCGGGGCGGTGGTTACATTCGAACGGAGAGCGGCGCGCGCAGCCCCTCGGCCGTGGTGAGGGAGGGCCGGGCAGAGCCGGGCAGAGCAGAGGAGGGGAAGAGCGGCCGGGACGGGCAGGGCAGAGCAGAGGAAGGTAAGAACGGCCGGGCCGGGCCGGACCGGACAGGGCAGCGGGGGGAAGAGCGGCCGGGCCGGTCAGAGGCGGAGAAGAGCGGCCGGGCCAGGTCGGGGCGAGCGGGGCAGCGCAGCACGGGGGTGAAGGCGGCCGGGCCGGGGGACAGCGGCGGTGCTGGTGTAGCGGTGAGGCTGCAGAAGCGCTGAGCCAGGCCGGGCCGGGCTCCTCGGTCTCCCGGGTCTGCGGACCTGTGGGAAAGGAAACCTGGTGCCTCTGTTCCCCTCCCGCACCGCCTCTGCCCGCGGCCTTTGTTTATACCGCGAGGCATCACCTGCCGTACTGCTGCTAAGCCTTTCCCTGACCAGCCCTGTCTTGCATCTTCGAGTTTTATGTTTTCTGTGTCCAACGTTAGAATTTAATTCTTTCCTATTTCTTTTCATAGGTAGTGTTACTAATTTTTTTAAATCGATAGTGTTTCTTCTTAACATTGGGTAGTTTTGTTTTCCTTTTAAGAAAATCTTGATTTACGACTTAAAAAAAATCAAAGAAAGACTATACAATGGTTTGTCTTTTTTTAGGATGAGTAGATGCTTCAGAAACGCCCCGATTCTATATATTTTGGGAAATAGTTTCTGGATAAAGGACAGGCTTCTTGTAGTGGTTGCACTAGAAGTGAGTTATCAGCTCTATCTAGGTACGGAGCTAATTAGTAATCTTGCAGAATCCAGTCTTGGGATCAGGGTATCATGTCTGGTATATGGGAAGCTGAAGTTGGAGAGGATTTGGAGGGCTTTGCCACTCATTTGCAGTCATGTTTTGATGACTGCTTATGGAAGAATTTAGCTTGTCTCTTTCTTATAACCATTGTTTAACATCTGTCTGAAGCAAGGAAAAGTTGAAGGTTTTCTTTCATATGCTTACCATTGCAATTTTCTCCTTAGAATTTAGCCTAAAAGCTTGCATGGTTTAACAAAGTCGTCTGCTTACATGACTTCCCGTGGCTTTTTAAAGAAACTCAGCAGTGTAAAAACTGTCTGGTCCTTCACATCATTAATAAATGCTAGCCTCTGATGTAATGTCCACAGAACACTAATTGATAATTGGATGGATGCCATGTGTTTCTGAAGATGGTTTGTGTTGTTATAGCACGTTCCCATTCTTGCTTTGAACCAAGGTGACAAGATCCTGGAGGCAGGAACTTCTAAACATTGGAATGTCCTTATCATAGACCCTTGTGTTCAGGAAGGGTCATTGGTAATACTGTAGTGTGTTTATGTGATGTCGATGTAACTGCACTTGGAGATAGTTCTGCTTCCTCTAACAGACGGGATTTCCTGCACTACATGCCAGAATATGTATCTATGCTTAAGTGGTAAGCACTAGTAAATGATTACTGGAATATGCAAACAGAATAATGAAAACACTGTAGAAAAAGGTGGCCTTTCTGCACTTGTTTGTGATAGGAAGGGAAGGACTGTGTGTGTGTTTGTGGGGATGTCAGAAAACACATGCATGGGTAAAGTTCCTGATTTTAAGGGATAGGTGTCATTTCACCTCTTCTACATAGAGAACTTGAAGTTTTTCATCATGTAGGATCTTGACAATAGTAGATGCTTTAGTCAGGCCATATAAACAAAGCTAAACAAATACTTAAGGTAGCGGTGTAGCTACAATGGTGTGGACATATAAGGAAAATGTAGGTAATAGGATAATGTTAATTTCTTTTACTAGGCTGATCAGTTCACTCAGAGGATAAAAGGTAAATTCTTGGGCACTTGATTAAAAATTTTACTATCCTCTATACTTCCTTGGGTAGACAAATGCAAATATCAGTAGATTCCAGGGGTAAGAACAGTGTACCTTTTTGTTCAATAACTGAAAAGTGTTTTTGTACTTCCTTAAAATTTTCATTTGGGGAGAAACTGCATCTGGCATTTGGAAATGCATTTGAAAGAAACTGCATTTGGAAACTGAGCAAATAGTGAAAGTATTTGAAGACACTTTTGCAATATATACTGCTTTTTAGTATGTCGTTTGGCTCCTTGTTTGATGCGTCTGTGTAAGGGATTGAAACTACTACACTGTATTTAGAGGTAGTTCTGTGTTTCCCTGATCTTTACATGCATGTTCTCTGTTTCTTGGTTCCCTGTCCCTAACTTTGTCTACTTCAAGGATTTCTAGGTCTTGGGTGTGCTGCAGTGTAGCTGTTGCAGTTGGAAGCTCAGTTCCTGTTGAGTGAGTGTGTCACAGCGTGTCGCTGTTTTAGGTCTTTGCTGTCTTTTCAGATTTTGAACACAGCACAGTGAAATTGATGGCAAATGCTTTCTCTAAAGGTAATTGTGTGGCTGATTAAGGAAAAAAGGAAACTCTGAACATTTGCTTATGGTTGAATTTTGGCATGAGTAGAAAAACTACTGGTAAATCATGACAATTCATAGGCAAATATGCTATTAGTGTAGTTTTTTAGTCTTCAAACATAACAAGCTGACTGATTTGGAAGTGCTTGCCCTCATTCACAAAGTAATCTTTGAGCTTTTTTGTTCTGTTTTTATTACCATATAGGAATACTTTTATTGATTTAATGGAAGTTGTGTTTCTGGGATGTCATAAACATGAGGCAAGATTACAGGGTGTACTAATTCATTTACTTTTTCAATGTCTAACCATTCAATTTCTGATACACAGGCACCTCTTCAGGATTAGAGAGCTGCATTTCTTTGGGGCTCGTGAAATCATCTGAGGTAGTCTGATCCTCATCCACCTTACCTTTCTGACGAGGCACATCCATTCTTCAGGAATGATTTTCTCCCTAATAGTACACACTGAACCTTGAGCAGTTTAGCAGCACACTAGAAATGTAAGTTTGACGCATACTGTTGAGACTTTAAATCAAATTTATGCAGAAATTTATTTTTCTTTTTGTCTACTGCATTTTGCAAGCTATCACTGCTAGAAGAAAAATGAACCTTTGACATTGGTGAAGAAAATTATAAATACTCTGTTAAAAAAACCCCAAAAAACAAAATCCATCTGGGAATTGTTAGCAATTACAGTTGTAATGAGAGATTGAGATATTACTAAACATGAGGTAACTTTCTTTTGGTTGTCTTGATTCTTCAGGTTATGGAGAATCCCACTTCACCTGTACTTCGAGAGAATGGGTAGATTTCAAGGACAAATCTCTAAGGATATTCTCACCCACAAATAGGAGATTGGAATATCCAACTCCCTGTAGTCGTTTCTACTGTATTTTCAAAAGGCAAAACCTGCAGTATATACCAAAGTTTTCCTTATGAAATGAATAATTGTCGTCTTTAGAGTGGCATGTGAACAGTCTTTGCTATAGTAATCACCTATGTAATTTTTAGCAACACGATCTCCAGAAGATGAGGCAGTTTACAGACCCACTCTCACAACAGCTGAGGTTGACTCTTAGGGAGAAACAGATATTAAAGGAAGTTCCAAACAAGCATGGAAAATTAAATTATTAATTAATTATTAATTGTTCAATGTATCTTTTTGAAGATAGATGGGGAGGGTTCTTTTTTGTTTCAGCTCAGGGAAATAAAAAGTGTATTTCAGATACTGCTCCTTTAGGATATAGTCTCTAGAGTTCATAATTATTTTTTTCTGTACAGGTCTTGCTTGCAGCTATATTTGCTTGCTTCTGCTTTACTTAGACCACTGAAAATATTTCATTTTGTGAAGGAAGAGACCATTTTTAGAACTTAGTTTATTTTTTGTTTTCTGCAAAGTTATTCAAGTTAGGTCTTAAATATCTCTCCAGACTCTAAGGTGCGAAGATCTCTTCATAGTGGCAATGTAGATGGATGGTGCTTTTGCCAGACTAAGTCTTGGAGTTTACACAAAAAAAGTGCTTTGAACCTACAAAACTTCTACATAGACAAAAGCAGGCTTAATGTTCTTGGTGTGCCATTTCTAGTACAGAATGAACATGAAATATGGCTACTATTGCTTGATAAGCAAGTTCTATAAGGATAATAATCTTTCTGATTTATGGTCCCTCCTTGAGGACAGCTGAGTCTGGTGCTCTTAAAGTAATGCCAACTTGTAGTGACTAATGCTCTAAAAATTAATTGTGAGACTTCCTGAGAGTGGTGCCTGGTTCATTTTTTTAGATAGTGGGGTCAGAGGTGAATGAACTTAATTTATCCCATTCAATTCCTTCTCTATCAATAATTCGCCTAAAAATAGATTTAATGTTTCCAAGCCTTCTAGCAACTATTCATCAACCTCTTATTCCTGAGTACCGAAGGAACAATGACCAAAAATTCACTGTAAAACTGAACTTAGTCCTTCTTTGAAACTATTTAATCTGTCCAAAGTGCATTACTTTCCCTGTTTCTGGGTCCAGCTTCACAGTAATTAGAAAGTCAGATCCCCTGGATATGCACCTCATTCACCACAGTTTTTAATATTACAACTCTCATGTTCATTAGAGGCATAGAACACTGACGTGGGAAAAGCTGTGATCAGTGTAAAAGATTTTAATTGTAGACAAAAAAAGGAAGTAACTACATCCCTGTAATAGATTGCCAGATGTGCATAGATGGTAAGGAATACAGAAATTTATGTTAATGGTTTTTGAATATAAGTAGATTATTGTGAATGGAAGGGGATGTAAACTGGGGAGGTGTTTGAATTGTGAAAATGCTTGGCTGTGCTATATCTGTTTAAATTGCTGATTTTTTTTTTTTTAATACTTTTTTTTCCTTCCACTAGCTGTGCAGGAAAAAAACTGCAAGCTTTCCGTGTATCCCTAGCAGGTGTTTTACTCCAACAGTGATTTTCAGCATTTTTTGATTGGTGGAGCTTCTAATGAAGTGTTGGATAATTATAATTTCAATATAGTTTAATTTGCTGTGTCTTTGCTAGTCTGTGTTGATCTGAAGGTTATACCCTCAATAGTCAACAGATTCCTCTTGAGGACCATTGCACCATGATATATTAATTGAGACTTGAGTATAAGGAGCATAACACTTCTTACATTTATTTAGACATGTTACAACCTGCAAATCTAGAGTTAAATTACCATATGATAGCTAAGTTACTCTTACAAAAGACTCAGAAAAAAATCTAACTTTTCCAAAATATCGAGTTCAATGATACTCACTTTTATCTTAACTTTGGTTTTACATCTTTTTGCCAACAGTCTTTCTTTTTCAATGTGCTCTAAAAAATCTGTGTGTACCCCGCCCAGATTTGTAATTAGGTAGGAACTTCTAAGCCCTTACCTAGTTAGTTTGTTCCTTAGAAAGAATCCTGTGTCTGGCAGACTTTCCTTTTCTGTCATAATATCTTTTCACACTTCTATCTGTCTGTTAAACTTGCAAGATTGTTACTCTCCATTCTTGTGGTGAGATAATCCCTAGGTCCTCTTACTGTCTCAGACTGTGCAAATGAAGGTTGTAGATGGACCTTGTATCTTTCAAGGTATGTATTTATTACTGATAAAACTTATTTCTCCTTAAGTCTCTTCAGGCAGAGATGCACAGTTCATCCCTGTCTCATCACAGCCTTAATGAATAAGTCTGGGTAAGCCTAAGCAGAATTGTTTCCTTCACTTCATATGTAAAAGCAGTGGTAACTTTCAAATATTTTTCTGTCTTCGCTGCTAACCATGAGAGCAGAGGTTTGGCGTTGAGTATTCATCTGTGACTGTGCCTATTCCCAGCCAATTTTGTTCACACTGCTCCAACACAATTTTTGCTGCACTGAAGCTTTCTAAGTTAGTTTTCAGATTAATTATTGTGAATAAATTTGGTAGTCAAAAGTAGACATACAGAGAGGTTTGTATAGCATTCCTATGAGTGAGGAACACTATCTTTTTTTGTTAGCAAGCTGCCACCCATGTCAGTGATGCTTTTGAAAACGTAATATGACTTGTTCTTTTGGAAATAGGCACAAGAGTGCCCTTCCTGAACAGAGGGTCTATAGAAAGGTCAACCATACGTAGTTTTGTCTTAATGTTCCTAATATTTCCTTTTGTAAGCCTCAATTTATTCCACTTAGTTGTACACACTTTATAATAGTTGCCAAAGTACATGTTTGCCTTAGGGTTCTCCTGGTCTGCACCTATATCTGCTATCTGAACAGGCTTTTCACAGGTTTTTTATATCTTTGTTTCATAGAATCATAGAATGGTTTGAGTTGGAAGGGGGGATGCCATGGGCAGGGACACCTTCCACTAGACCAGGTTGCTCAGAGCCCAATCCCAGCTAGCCTTGAACACTTCCAGGGTTGGGGCATCCAAGACATGTGGATGAGTAACATGTTCTAGTGTCTCACCACTCTCACAGTAAAGAATTTCTTTCTAATATCTAATCTGAACTACCATCTCTGTTTGAAGCCATTCCCCTTTATCCTGCCACTACAGGTTATTGTAAAAGGTCCTTCTCCAGCTTTCTTATAGGCCCTTTTAGGTACTGGAAAGTTGCTGTAAGATCTCTGCAGAGACTTCTCTTCTCCAGGCTAAACAACCGAACTCTCTCATACTGTTTTCATAGCAGAGGTGCTCCAACCCTCTGATCATAGTGCGCTCTGATCAAAGGTATTCTCAGATCATAGTGTGGCCTGGGGAGGAGGGATGCTCCATCATCTTCATTGCCCTCCTCTGGACCTGCTCTGGTAAGGTTATGTCCTTCTTATGTTGGGGTCCCAGAGCTGGCCACAGCATTCCAAGTGGGGCTCTTCCAAGAGCAGAGTAGAGGGAGAGAAACACGTTCTTCAGCCTGCCAGCCAAACTTCTTGTGGTGCAGACCAGCATGCAGTTGACTTTCTGGGCTGCTGGTGCACCCTGCTGGGTCACATTGAGCTTCTTGTCCACCAACACCTCCTAGTCCTTTTCTTCAGGGCTGATCTCAACCTGTTCTCCACCCAACTTTTCTCATGTTTGATTACTGTCTTCTGGCTAGCTCTCTCCTCCATCATCAGTTTTAGTTTGAGTGGATTATAGTCCTTAATATAAAGCAGACATTTCAGCCAGGAATTAATAAAAAAGTTGAATATTATTTATTACAAGCAATGTGGTATAGTAACTTGTTATGTATCCCTACTGGTTCACTTGTTTTCAGTGGTTTGTCTTTGTGTAATCTCTTAGAATGAATCATTTCGGATAGACATCTAGATGGTAAAACTTTGCAACAGCAAAAGAGAACTAGGACAAGGAACTACTTAAAAATGCTTGATTCAGAAGCTAAGTGGCATAAATAAGTGTACCACATGTCCATACGTGCTGCTTTAGAGGTGGATAATGTTAAAATTGAGACATAACAAGAATGAACTGATATTCTTTATATCAGTTATACATTCATTATGTTAAATAAAAAATATCATGTCTTTTACTGAGAGAAAGTAGTGCTAAAATGAGTGGTAAGTATCTCTTACATCTTGAAACTTATTTCTACCTAAGTTATATCTGTGATGGAAAAAAATAATATTGTTAAAACGTCAATTTTATAGTGTCAAATTTTCATTCCCTATGAAAAATGCTTCTTTAAGGGAGGTGTGTGTGTGAGAGGTGACACATCCAAGGTACTCTAACCCAGCCTTATGGATGTCATCAAATCAAAGTCTGTCCTTCCTGCCTTTCCTTTCTCTTGTCCATATGCTGACACAGTTGAGAAAGTGGGAGAAACATCAAGCAAAATGGTAGAAGCTCTTCCCACTTTTTATGTAGTTTTCTATTGGGATTTCTCCCTGAGCCAGGTCACTACGAAGTCTGACAAGTGTACTAATGTATTCCCCATTTTATTCAAACACTGAATGTACCTTACTGGAAAGGGCTACTGTGTAACATGGACTAGGATTTGGGTGGTTCAGTTAAGTACCAATTCTTTTTGTTCATCAAAGTTGTCTTCTGTCAAGAGGTTTACTCGTCTAACTACCATGACAAAAAGCTTAATAGAATATTTGTTACATAATGTGCTCGAGTCTCAAGCTGCAAATTATACAGGAGAGGCTTTCCCATGATAACTCCCATGAAGGTGAGCTACAACAGAGTTCTTTAGTAACTTCCCTGTTTTTTAACTTTGTGTCTGCAGATGGAGGAGGAGGAGGACCTAAGTGAAAGAGGATTGCCGCAAATTGCATCAATCATGAATAGAGTAAGAAACTTGAAAAACAAATACAGAAATGAAGACAATATCACAGATGAGCTTAACTGTACTAAAATCTCAGCTGATACAACAGGTATTTGGTTTTGTTATTCTTCTGTCACTTGTGCAACAGATCTTAACCTAGACAGAGAGAAAGGATTTAGGATTTCTTCAGTATTAAGGACCACAAAGTAAATTTTGTTCCTCTTTGTTTCTTAACTGCATTGCTCTGATCCTGTTTAAAAAACAGAATCAGTAATTGTCTTGTGGGATAGCTTATAAGAAGTATTTTCTTCTGTTCATGTTTGCGTTTTTAATCAATCATTTTTTGTTTTTCTGTCAGATAACTCTGTTAATCAAATAATGACAGCAGATGATCCAAAAGAGTGGCTATGTCTTTTGCTTAGACAAGAGAAAAAGGGTGTTCCTCAGGTGGATGCTAACCTACGGAATAAACTCATTCGTCATTACAGTCTAGCGGTGACTGCATTGCCTGCAGAAAAACACAGTCAAGATGAGAGCTATGCTCGCATCCTTGTGAGATTAGCTGAGTTGAAAGCGTAAGTATAAATTTTCAATACAAGAACTCATCATTCTGTACTTGAATTATGACAAAAATACCTTGTTTTGTAAGTGGTTTCTGCAACAAATTATCATTGAGTGTGTATGTTTTCGTATTGGCTTTCGTATCATTTCGTGTTGAAACTGAGCAGCTTTGAGTCAGCTTACCAGTTGTCTCCACAGTGCTTGCATTTTTTATATATGCTAATAAGCATATACAAAGATCGTTTAGAGCTGTTTGATTTAGAGATGTTAACACTTTTTTTTTCTTGGTTCTATGTGTAAGGTACATGGGGAAAAAGCAGGAGACTGTTTTTTCTGTTTTATACTACTATGCTTTCTCCCTTGCTAGGACTCAGTGCAGTTAGATTAACTGCATTAGGATAGCAAGAATGTCTCAGAACATTGCTCTATACTTCCATACTTGGAAATTAATTTTGATTGTGGTCATTTATTGCTTTATTCAGTCCAGACTTGAACAGTGTGGTTGTTCAGATATGTTCAGATTTAATTTAGGGCAGGGTTATAACTTGATTTTTTTTCATCAGGGGATCTTCTGAAATATCTTGAAATATAATTACAGCAAATATTTTGATGAAGAGCTGTAGTTGAATATTGCAGCAATATAACAATTAGAGCTGAGCAGGTGGTCTTCCAGTGAACATGGCTAGTTTTTTTCTTATATGTCCTTCCTCTACTTGACTCTTTGGCACGTGGCTTAATCTTGCAGTGTAATTGTCTACTCTTTGTACTGTCATTTGCATAGATCTCTCTGCCTCACTGTTTACTAAAAGCATACAGTGGAAGTAATCTGTTGAATCCCCTGTTGAGAAACAAACAGGAGTAACCTTCTGGTATCCTTAATATCTTAAAGAGGTAAGGTGTTTGTGTAATTGGAATAAAGAATCTCTTCCAGAAAGACGCTAGAGATACTGAGAGATGGCATTCTTGTTTAAAGGTTAGTTGCTTTTCCTCAGAAAAGAAACTGTGTAACATAGGCACCTGGATCATACTTTGTGGAATTTCTTTTCCAGAATAGCAATTGGATGCTCTTATCCAGTCACATCTTTTATCTACTTATAGGAGAGTTTAAGTTCAGAAAGATTATTTCCCTTGCCACTTGGACCTACTTCCACTTGATCTTTGGAACATGATTTGAAAAGCAGATACTTCTAAGGTGTATATATGAGTTCAGTATTCTGTGTGTTGTACTGCAGAAAGTAAAACTGAGGGTGCTGTCAATTAATGCATTAATATGACCAGTTTTAGTTGCGGTGTCTCACTGAAATGTTTTTAGTTGTTTCCCTACTACAGCCCTTAGGGGCCTTCTTGGGAGAGTAGTCTGTCTCATTTCACTATTAAAATGCACTCTACAGCTATACTAAAATATCTTGTACTTTGGTAGCCAGCATTACTGTAGAATCTGCCTGTTTTACTGGGTAGTTCAGATCTGCTCTTTTAGTTTTCTGCTGCATATTTTTAAATGACAAATACCATCAGTCATATGCTTTCTGACTTGCCTAATGAAAATTTGTTTTTAACTCCAAACGCCTTTTAAAAAAATATACCCACCAAAGTCTGGCATAGCAACAATCCCAATAGAACTTCACTGTAAGCATCCCCCTAAATGATGATTCCTCATTTGAAAATTACTTTCAGATATTAGCCAGTTCTTAACCATCTATTATAAGCTAATATTTTCTTGTCCAGAGTGGCATATAATACCAATTATTTATATAAAACTACATTTATGAACGTATAATTACACCAGCAATGATTTTAATTGCTTTTAACTGATGAGACCTAAAACACAATAATGTTGTTTGTCTGTAGTTTTTGGAGATGAATGTTAAGTTAGTCAGTGAGTGGTTATCTGGATCTCTTGTGTTTGGCATTTTAGTCATTGCTCATAATTTTTTCTCATTGCTTATAACTTTTTTTTATTTGAAACTTCTCTGGCGTTCCACTCTGGGCTTCTCTGTTCCTGGCTGTCAGTTTATCTAGTACTATGTATTTTGTCTCTGCTTGGTTTTAGCTCCTATTAAAGAAAATACTGTCATCTCATGGCTTCCTAGAGGCCTTCTGGTTTATTTTTTTAGCTATTGCAAATAAAGCAACACTGATCGGTGCTCTGACAATACTGCCTTTGGTGGGAGGAGAAATATTCTTTTCAATAGAGTTCTGTTAGCTGTTCTCCCAAATGTTCCATCCACACAAGTTGGAAAAGAAAGTCAGCATCACAAACTTTGGAAGCAGTGACAGTGGTTTGAGTTTTTAGTGTCTATTGCCATCAACATTGTTTTCTTCTGATCATAGAATCATAGAATGTTCAGGGTTGGAAGGGATGTTAAAGAATTCTTAGTTCCAACCCCTCCTGTTATGGACAGGGATGCCTCCCAATAGACCAAGTTGCTCAAGGCCTCATTCAACCTGGCTTTGAACACTTCCACAATCTCCTTGGGAAACCTGTTCCAGTATCTTACCCATCCCTACAGTCAGAATGTTCAGGGTTGGAAGGGATGTTAAAGAATTCTTAGTTCCAACCCCTCCTGTTATGGACAGGGATGCCTCCCAATAGACCAAGTTGCTCAAGGCCTCATTCAACCTGGCTTTGAACACTTCCACAATCTCCTTGGGAAACCTGTTCCAGTATCTTACCCATCCCTACAGTCAATTTCTTCCTAATATGTAGCCTAAATTGCCTATCTTTTAGTGTGTACCCATTCTTCCTTGTCCTATCACTACTCTTGCTAGCGAAGAGTCCCTCTTCAGCTGCTCTGTAGGCGCCCTTCAGATACTGGAAGGTTGCTATGAGGTCTCCATGCAACCTTCTCCAGGCTGAACAGCCCCAATATTCTCAGCCTCTCTTGAGAGGAGAGGTGCTCCAGCTGCCTAATTGTCTTCGTGGCCTTTGTCTGGACTCTTGCCAACAGATCCATATCCTTCTTATGCTGGGGATCCTGGAGCTGAACACAGTGTTTAAGATGGGGGTCTCACAAGAGTGCAGTAGATGGAGAGAATCACCTCCTTGGACCTGCTGGCCACACTGCTTTTGATGCAGCCCAGGATACATTTNTCTCTTCCAGAAAGACGCTAGAGATACTGAGAGATGGCATTCTTGTTTAAAGGTTAGTTGCTTTTCCTCAGAAAAGAAACTGTGTAACATAGGCACCTGGATCATACTTTGTGGAATTTCTTTTCCAGAATAGCAATTGGATGCTCTTATCCAGTCACATCTTTTATCTACTTATAGGAGAGTTTAAGTTCAGAAAGATTATTTCCCTTGCCACTTGGACCTACTTCCACTTGATCTTTGGAACATGATTTGAAAAGCAGATACTTCTAAGGTGTATATATGAGTTCAGTATTCTGTGTGTTGTACTGCAGAAAGTAAAACTGAGGGTGCTGTCAATTAATGCATTAATATGACCAGTTTTAGTTGCGGTGTCTCACTGAAATGTTTTTAGTTGTTTCCCTACTACAGCCCTTAGGGGCCTTCTTGGGAGAGTAGTCTGTCTCATTTCACTATTAAAATGCACTCTACAGCTATACTAAAATATCTTGTACTTTGGTAGCCAGCATTACTGTAGAATCTGCCTGTTTTACTGGGTAGTTCAGATCTGCTCTTTTAGTTTTCTGCTGCATATTTTTAAATGGCAAATACCATCAGTCATATGCTTTCTGACTTGCCTAATGAAAATTTGTTTTTAACTCCAAACGCCTTTTAAAAAAATATACCCACCAAAGTCTGGCATAGCAACAATCCCAATAGAACTTCACTGTAAGCATCCCCCTAAATGATGATTCCTCATTTGAAAATTACTTTCAGATATTAGCCAGTTCTTAACCATCTATTATAAGCTAATATTTTCTTGTCCAGAGTGGCATATAATACCAATTATTTATATAAAACTACATTTATGAACGTATAATTACACCAGCAATGATTTTAATTGCTTTTAACTGATGAGACCTAAAACACAATAATGTTGTTTGTCTGTAGTTTTTGGAGATGAATGTTAAGTTAGTCAGTGAGTGGTTATCTGGATCTCTTGTGTTTGGCATTTTAGTCATTGCTCATAATTTTTTCTCATTGCTTATAACTTTTTTTTATTTGAAACTTCTCTGGCGTTCCACTCTGGGCTTCTCTGTTCCTGGCTGTCAGTTTATCTAGTACTATGTATTTTGTCTCTGCTTGGTTTTAGCTCCTATTAAAGAAAATACTGTTATCTCATGGCTTCCTAGAGGCCTTCTGGTTTATTTTTTTAGCTATTGCAAATAAAGCAACACTGATCGGTGCTCTGACAATACTGCCTTTGGTGGGAGGAGAAATATTCTTTTCAATAGAGTTCTGTTAGCTGTTCTCCCAAATGTTCCATCCACACAAGTTGGAAAAGAAAGTCAGCATCACAAACTTTGGAAGCAGTGACAGTGGTTTGAGTTTTTAGTGTCTATTGCCATCAACATTGTTTTCTTCTGATCATAGAATCATAGAATGTTCAGGGTTGGAAGGGATGTTAAAGAATTCTTAGTTCCAACCCCTCCTGTTATGGACAGGGATGCCTCCCAATAGACCAAGTTGCTCAAGGCCTCATTCAACCTGGCTTTGAACACTTCCACAATCTCCTTGGGAAACCTGTTCCAGTATCTTACCCATCCCTACAGTCAATTTCTTCCTAATATGTAGCCTAAATTGCCTATCTTTTAGTGTGTACCCATTCTTCCTTGTCCTATCACTACTCTTGCTAGCGAAGAGTCCCTCTTCAGCTGCTCTGTAGGCGCCCTTCAGATACTGGAAGGTTGCTATGAGGTCTCCATGCAACCTTCTCCAGGCTGAACAGCCCCAATATTCTCAGCCTCTCTTGAGAGGAGAGGTGCTCCAGCTGCCTAATTGTCTTCGTGGCCTTTGTCTGGACTCTTGCCAACAGATCCATATCCTTCTTATGCTGGGGATCCTGGAGCTGAACACAGTGTTTAAGATGGGGGTCTCACAAGAGTGGAGTAGATGGAGAGAATCACCTCCTTGGACCTGCTGGCCACACTGCTTTTGATGCAGCCCAGGATACATTTGGCTTTCTGGGCTGTGAGTGAACATTGCCAGCTCAAGCTGAGTTTTTCATCAACCACCACCTGCAAGTCTTTCTCCACCCAATGAGTAGGTGTGAAACTGGATTATTCCATTTTTGGCACTGGACCTTTATTGTCCTGGTATTTTCTCTAGCTGCAGTCTGGTGTGCCAATACCTTTTGACCAATTATGGTACCAAGGTTGTCTGAAGAATCCTTGAATGCACTCTGAAATAGTCAAAGGCAAACAGTGCATCTGTGTCTGATGATCCGTAGTGTACATTAACTGGGCTAAGCCTGCTCTCACGTAATGCTTCCGACTGTAGCACAGTGCCACCAAGTGTGTGGCACTTGATGCCTGTTGCTAGTGTGTTGGGTCTTGTTCTTTGTATTGCTATCCAAGCTGTTGCTGCTTTTTGTTGGAACTTAAATTTTAACATACTCTTGGAAAGTGAATGTAATTCGTGTTTCAGCCTTATTTCTTTTGCTCAGACTTTGCCTGAGGATGGATTATTCCATGCCTGTCCTATTGCTTTGGGTGATCAGAGATGAGTTCAGTAAACCTACTGGAGTCTAGTAACATGCTTAAACAATGATAGATTCTCTCATACTTAATTCCACAGAATTCTACTGAAAATATATTCTGTTTAGCTTTCCATGTTGTATTTTTCTGTATTTCTATTTTGAACTGTTGTCATAAGTCTTTTGCTCTTCCCACTTTTAACTGTTACCTTTGTTTACCTGTTGAGGCAGGGTGGAATTTTGGAAAGAATTCCTTTATCTCTTCATTATGGATGTTGCTAGTAAGTGTTAAGCTCTTTTTTTTAATAATATGAAAAAGGGAGAGTGAGTTCATTGAAACATAAAATTTATTTCTTATTTCATAGTGATGTAGATTTAGGCCTTTTGTATCTTGACTAGTATTGACTTAGGTTGTAGTTCCTCTAGAATATTTAAGTATTGGTGTACTGTGTGCGAGCACTATCCTACTTAGCAATCTATGGCTGAATGTAAAACTAGGATTAAAATTTGGTGAAAGTAAACAAACTAAGCAGTGTGAAATATCTTGTCTGGACTTTGTGGCTTAGTCTCTACGTTTTGAAGTATACCATGCTTGCCACTACTGCTTGTGGTGTGTCTGCAGAAAATAGACTTAATCCACATTGTGCTACCAAATTGCACTGATGAGACTGTGTTGTCTAGGAGTAGGGGGAAAACAGCGAATTCCCTACATCTGGTAAGGAGTTGGTGTTCCCAAAGAACCTTTAATAGAGGTGGCTATTGGATAAATGCTCTTGTGTCCTGGTTTTCTGTACGTTATGGTATTATAGACGTACCTGCAGAAACAACTTCCTTCAATGACCTACATCTCTGCTAAGGGAATCTGAGAGTTTGGGTACAGTTGCAGAGGTTGTTCATTGTGGAAAAGCTCATAACCTCTAGTAAAAGTTTAGAGTTCAATATTCCTTTTAATGTAATGGATTGCTGCAGGCTATAACCAGTAGTGTATATAATATTTCTTCTGACTCAATTAATAAGATACATTTTTGCACTCCTGATATTCCAAAAGCCGTCTCCTTGTCCTCTGCCTTGCAACCTCCTTGTATAGGAGTGGTTGTCTACAAGAATAGTGATGTTTCTCTGAAAGGGCTGCATATGGGTGTTCTGTACTGGTTAGTGGGTGCTCTGAGGGAAAATATCAGCATATTTTGAGGCATAATATAAGCAGTGACAAGGAATGAGTTGTTCAACTTTCTCCTCTGGGTTGGAGTACTTTCTGGATTTTTGGAAAGATTCAGCTTTATATATTTCAATTATTAGCTTTCTAAGGTTTGTTGTGTATTTGTAGTACATTGATTGCTCTAAGGGAGAGGAAAATCTTTAGCTATAGATGGATTGCTTTTCCAGAGTTATCTAAAGCCATCATCCAGCACATGGAACTTGTTTCTCAAGCTCTTCACCTTTTGTAACTATTAATGTGCTGTCTTTACAGTCTTCAGGATCCAGAGGATGCACGGGACCAATTTCATCTGGCCAGACTGAACTGCAAGAAATTTGCTTTTGTGCACGTGGCTTTTGCACAGTTTGAGCTATCACAAGGTGTGTAAAAAAACTTGTTTGGTGTTGCTGTTCTGTGTTTTTCTAGGTTTTGTTATCAACTTCTTCTCTGTTACGTTAATTGCAAGAAAACTGGTAAAGCATTAAATCAGGAAAAAAAAGCTGGATTTTCTTTTTTTAAATGAAATTTACTGAGAATGTGGGCTCATTTTTGAATGAAAATATGCACACTTTTCATGATAGGTTTTTTTTTCCTGTTTTAGGAATAACTTTCAAACAAGATGGAAACGGTAGTATTTTCTATGTTTTTAGCTGCGATCTTGCAGTGGAAGATTTTTGTGTACGGCTCTTGCTGCATTGAAAAGTGGTGTTCAAATTTGGGTGGTGATTCCCCTTTAGATATTTTGTTTGCTTGTGGAACAAATTCTGTCTTCTTCCAAACAGCAACTGTAGATTCTTAGGATGTGTTTTATTAAAAAAAAGATACACTATCAATATGCAATTTGAGCCTGGTACTTGGTAGCAAGGCTGTGTTGCCTGCCCATAGGGTATTTTTGGGTTTCTCTACCTTCCTTGGGTGATTTGAGCAGTGATCTCTGTCACCCTGTTTATTTCTTCCTTTAACATCTTGCTCTGTACAGAAAGACAAGCACATCCCATTAAAGCTGCTTTCTTATTTGAAACGATAAGGTGTGGTGGATAAATCTTGAGTCTTTTGTGATTTGATTTTCTTCATGTTTGGTTTTTGGTTTTTTTTTTTCCAGTATTGTGCAAGCTGTTGTATACTGCCTAGTATGAGAAATTCTCCCCAAACTTAGCTGCAATAAATAATTAAATGAAATTAATCTGCCTATTCTGCACTCTGGATTCTGAATACATTTTACATTTTTATTTTTCTTCATTTACTTCTGTTTATTTTCCACTGGTAGTGGTTTTCTATATAATTTTTTCTCTCCAGTACTACTTTTTAACTGTATTTTAGGATACAGTTTAGATGTTCAAAGTGTGTCCTATGACGCAGAGCCATTTTGTTAAAATCAATAACAGAAACTCATTTATCCTCTCACATTTTCCAGTTTTTCTTAACTGAAATTTATTTGTAATGGAGCAGGAAAGGCTATGGAAACGCCCCTCAAATATGTGCTATGTAAAATAATTGATGGAGGAAGTTTTTACTGAATATAATTCTACAGGATGGGGAGAAGACAAAAATTTGCATGTTGTGACTTGAAATTACACAGTCTTTCTGTTTCACATAAATCAGTTATCTGACCAGTCTTGTTCTAATATAATCTTGTGGTATTGAACTGGTAAACGGTAGTAAATAGTAGTTAGTGATTTGCTTAGTGAGCACTGTATGTTTATTTAAACAGATAATAAGACATTAATACTGCAATAATAAATATATTGTTAAATAAGTGTAATAAAACCTATTGTGTAATTTAAGTGTAGAAATGTTATTACACATTACCAATGACTAAATTCATCCTGTAGCTGTGGGATGTGTTCCTGCAATAGTTTCTTACTTTGACAGCGAGTAGTTAACGTAAAATGAAGTCCTAATCCCAAAGGAAATAAGCCAGTTATGATTGGCTTTGTATCTCCAGTGTGCTCTCTGATTTGTATGTTACCCTTGAGCTGATCTAGGTGTCATTTGGAAATGTGTATGGAGCTGTAGTGTCCCTGCTGCGTGCTTCAAAGAGGATTAATGGAACATGTGATTTGTATAGTGTTACTTAAGAGTGCCGTTCCTTTTTCACTGAGTGTGTCCAGCTTAGGCCAGAGGGAAAGGAGGAGAGTAATGCTTTGTTGCCTCCTCATCCCAGTGATTTCAGCAGAGCTTTGGCATACCTGCCAATATGTCCCTTTGCATTAAGAAAAAAAGTTAATTGTACATTCACTTCCTTAGCTCACAGTTTTGCTCAGGATAAAACTCAAGTTGAAATGATGAAATTAGAGTTGGCAAATTGATGATGATTTCTTAATAATTGAATATTAATGGCCTGAAAATGGAGTGACACAGTAAAGCTGCCATTTTGGTTTTGGTGTCCTTTTTTTTTTTTTTACTTAAATACCAACTACAATTTCATTTAAATAGGTCAGATGAGGATCTGTCTTGTCCTTACTTGGGTGCCTTGGGTGGTGTACTTCAAGCAAGATTGGCTGTGAATTGCCCAGAACTCATAATATAGATAAAACTCTACTTTTGGCTATATAGAATATTATGCCAAGGTGGATGATTCAGGCTTTTGATGTGTGACAAAGTGGACAGATTGAAACTCAGAAATACTTCTGACTTTACTTTTGTGCTTTGGATCCTCATCTGTTAAGGGGGATGAAGCAGTTAATTTTTCACATGGGTGTTTTGGTGTCATGCTCTTTCTTACTCAATGAGACACATAACACTAGGAGGAATTACTTTCGAGTAGCAGGTCTTGTTGAAGCAATGTGTGGTTACTAAATATAGCCAAAGGTAGAATCCTATGCACTTGCTAATGATTTGAGAGAAAAAAGTGTTTGATTAAATGGTTAAAAACCAAGCTACAACAAATAAGCACAAAACTGATTTAAATGAAAACATAGCCAATCTGCTTTTGGTGTTTCCTTGTTTTGGTGTGTGATATCACCCATTTAATATTCTTAAAATAGGTTACTTAAAGCATAAGTTCCTAATACATACACTGCAGTCTCCCCAGCCTGAACTGCAGGTAGCATTGACATCCAACTTGAGTTACTGATGGGGTTTTGAGTGCTGGAGACATGGTGCTCTTAAATATGCTACTATATATTATTAGAAATACTTAAATATAAATGTATGTGGTACATGTAAGAACAACGTGGTTGATGTTCTGCTGCTTTGGAATTGAGGAAGAACAGCATTTGAGATTTCAAGGGCATTGACAGCTGTAACAAAACATTGCATCATTTGCGCTGATGCTCTTTAAACCAGGGAATGTATTATGGTTGCAGTATTCTTCTTTCCTTATTTGACTCTCACTTTTTTTGGTAGTTGTCTATGTACATTCTTACATATTCTTCAATAGTATCTGCTTATGGCATTTAGTAATGTCTAAAACTCTAATGAAACCATATCCTTGCTTTTCACTCGTCTTTTCTTGACTGTAGTGCTGCCTGGAGTAGTGATGCTTTATTTCATAGCTGCTTTTAAATTTGATTTCTATTGAGTGCTTTAAAGATGTTTTATAATATATATGTAGTAAGATTTTTGTCTGGTCAGATGTAAGTGGAAGTTCATAGAAAATGTATTTCCTTTCTGATACAAAATATTCTAACATCCACTTTTTCTGTAGTATTTCCTTACAGTTCGCGTAACACTAAAAAATACTGAGAATGCATATTATGTGACTTGGTGTTCAACTTAATGTGAAAACTTGACTTTTAACTTGTTCCAAGCAGTATCCTCAAAGTGAATATTTAAGGGGAGAAGTGCCTAATGAACAATGGCTTCATAGAATGATGTGAAGTGAATATAAGATAGCATGATTTTAACCAGCTCATTAAAGAACAACATTGCCCTGGTGTAAATGTTTTTCACTTACTTGATTCCTAACTCTGTGTTTCTTACTACTTAGGAAATGAGAAAAAGTGTAAGCAGATCCTTCAGAAAGCTGTGGAGTACTCTGCTGTTCCACTAGAAATGCTGGAAACTGCTTTGCAAAACTTTCATTTGAAAAAAAAGCAGTTACTTCCAGATGAGAACAAGGAGAACTTAGCAGGTAATTACAGTTTCTTAAAATATTGGTTGATTGGTTTATATCTGTTGTAATATTAGATTGGAAAAAAATCTCTGGTGTCTTTCCCTTCCAGATAAGAACTCAGAATCTGCTGTTGTCTAATAAAAGGACATATTTATTTGTATTATCAATCTTACTCCATCAGTACTCTTTTTTTATCTTCACTGCAGTGACTGTGGTTTGCAGGAGCTGTGGCATGGTGGGCTCTGTAATTCTGCAGAGGGTATTCCTCTGACTGTCATTATGTACTTGTAGTTTGTAACACAGGCTTACAACTGGAAGTGTGAAATAAGAGTTGCTGTTGGTAGAGAAAAAATACAACTGAAGCATACAGACTAAACCATACAGATTACTTGGAGGTGTATCTGACACACTGCTCGTGGTCGTTTCAGTGAAGGAAAAATAATCCCAAGAAAAATAATCCATGTCAACTTCATTTTACATATGGACAAAGCCCATGAGTTTATCAGTACTAAAGTGCTTGGCTATATCATAAACCATAACTGATCCTGATTGCTTGGTATATAACTTCAATAAGTTATCTTTAAGTTTTCAGGAGATAAATTTGTTTGGAGTGGAATTGAACAAAACACGTGATTTGACTTAAATAGTGAAGTGTGTGTAGCTAACTCTTCCAAGAGTGTTGTCAAACACTTCCAAGTCTTTGCATTGTTTAAGGACAGAATGTAATTTCTTTAGGGATATATTTTCTCAAGTGTGGTTTGAGATTTGCCTGGCTCCTATTGAACCAACCTTTGAGTGAAATGCTAGTTGGGTGTGGGGAGGAAATCAAATATTTAGGAACAGCTGTAATATTCAGTTACAGTCTTAGTTTTTTAAATCAGTTTTATTTTCTGTCCTGTTCTGTTTTAGTTGAGGGAATGCCTGTGAGAGAACACATGGCAAAACCCTGTGTGCCAGTTAGGAAGCAGTGAGCTTTGGGGCAAGTGTAGACTTATTTAGTTTTTCATCTACATGAGCTTGTAACATTAGGTATTTGAAAAATGCTAAATAGTCGCTGAGTTATTTAGAGATAAAAGTTTAATATATATTTTATTTTCACAAAACTCATTATTAATGTAAGCAGGAGTTGAATTGACACTTCACTGTAAGATTAACATACAGCTTCATATAACTTTTTCCAGAAGTTCAAAACCCAAGCAAGATGGGGCTGGAAAATGAACTGAATGGTATTGCATGCCTTGATATTGTTCCCTGATCTCACACAGATCATTAGACCACTCTCAAATTTGCTATCAATGAAATCAACTTATTTAATTTAACCCAATTAATTGCTTAGAATAATTCAGTTGAATTTACCTGATATGAATTATGTATTATTCTCAAGTGTCTTAATCTGAATGGTTCTAACTATTTTCCTTACAGTATCAAGTACACAGGAGTCTGGGCTTCAGAACATAGTTGGAAATAACAGAAGCATAAAAAGGAATGATTCTGGTGAAAATTCTTCTACTCTTAACAAACTCTTTTCTGGGTAATGTCTTGATTTCTTATTTAATTTCTTAAAACATAATTTAAACTAAAACCACACATGCACGCTACAGTGTAGTTTGTTTGGTTTTGTGTTTATTTTGTGTGTGTGTTTTTTTCTTTCTTCAGGGAAGAAAAGTCACAGGAACTTGGTGCTCTAGTTAATTATCACAATCCATTGAGACAACTAAACAAACCTAACCAGGTAGAACATGTAACATTTTCTTAAAAATCTTAAACTCTTCATTCTGCTTTACACACCTGATAGCATTTAATTTGCTCTTAGACTTGCCCATTTGGGAGGGTTCCTCTTAAACTGCTGTCTGATGAGGGTGATGATGTGGAGAATTCGGATGTCGTCCCACTTGCGGCTAGTGTTATGAAGAGGTATGGTTGTTTGGTTTACTACAGCACAACAGATTTTAATACTACTTTTCAGGAGTGGTTTTACTGGGTAGTGGAAATGTCAAATGCTGAGAAGGTTAAAATGGACCTGAAGATTATAGTCATTACAGTTGCAAGAGGCATTGCAGTAACCTACTTCTGATCTTACTACTCAGTTTCCTTG
Source organism: Oxyruncus cristatus (assembly GCA_013399855.1). Taxonomy (NCBI): domain Eukaryota; kingdom Metazoa; phylum Chordata; class Aves; order Passeriformes; family Cotingidae; genus Oxyruncus; species Oxyruncus cristatus. The sequence continues at coordinate 1,032,866 of VXAY01001109.1, read as the reverse complement.
TATGAAAGCATAAAATGATAAATTACTTGTTCTGACTAATCAGCAGGGTCAAAAGAAATGGAGATTCAGGCAAAAATAAATTTTGTTCAAAATATCTTCATGTTTGCATATTCCAGTTTGTAAAATTAGACAAAAGATAGTCTTGTAACTTTCAAAATATTTCTAAATCCTCATTTTTAACAGACTTCTTTGTATCGTTTCTCACTTCCCTATTAGAGTGGACCTGCTTTTCTGTATATTTGAAGCGTGTAGCCAAAAGGCTTCACACAACTGCCCTTTTCATCTAGTTCACAAAAAGGCCATTGTACGTTGTAATTAACAATGTTACTTCAATAGGCAGACATCATCCAGCTCCAGATGTATGGCTTTCGTTGCACCCTTCCCACCATCAGAACCAAAATCTAATGGGTGTGATTCATATGACCTGGGAGACTTACAGGTAACTTAAGTATTTTTGAAACACTTATAAGGAACTCACTCTGACTATCCTATAATATTAGAATGAAAGATACAACACCTCCTTTTTCAGCTCAAGAAAGAAAGAAGGTATAACTTCCCTTTGTTAAGTAATCAGTAGTAGATAGAATCCTTCACTGTGGCTTTTAAATTTGAAAACTATTATGCCTAATCGAGCATTAAGAAAGACCTTTCTCTAAACCGTACCGTATTGATGGGAGCAATAGGGGTAGTGTTAGAAATTATTATATGATTTGTGAAGAGAGGATAAGCAGATTTCAACTTGACTATGGGAGTTCTTTCAGATGTTGTCACAAGTTTTAGCATGAGAAGTTCTCTATTTAATGAACTCCATTTCATGAGTTTTAAGTGCTCTATAGAGCTGTAAACTATGGCTTTTGATAGAGATAACTTTTCAGCTATGCCTTGCATTTTCATGTCCCATGTCCTCATTTCCCAGAAGAAAATTCCAGAATAGAAAGCATTTGGGTCTTTATTACAGAAACTGGATTATGGGAATTCAATGTTGATGTATTTAAAAGTAGCATCAGTAATACTTGTCTGTGTAACCTGCACTGTTTTCTGAAGCGTATTTGAGGATGCTTTGTGGTGCATCTCTCGTTTAATTACCATAAGGAAATGTCTCTTGGATACTACTCTTGAGTTCTTTGATTCTTTTAAGATGCTTTTTATGTTCCTTAGTCTGTACAAGAAAAAGCTTCATTACAGTTGCAGATGTTGAATGAGAACAGCTTAGAAACGGCTAGCAATTCAACTGTAACTCTCAAACCTGAAGTGGATACAAGTCTTGTGAGGAAAAGAGAAGGTAACTATTAATGCAGTGTTTGAGTAGTTTGAAATAGAATAAGCATTGAGAATATGCTGTCTAAATAAAATTAATAAATTGCTAAATAAAATGTTTTTCAAAAAGCAGAAGTTGATCTGATAGGAATTGGATTATTTAATTAAAATTTGGCTTTTGCATGGTATCTGTGATAGTTGTGGGAAAAATATAACCCCAAAACCCACAGAAATCCCATCTGTGACACTGTCTAAAACTGGATTGCTGGGCTGGGTGTAAAATGCTGTTGTAAAATGCCAGTGTATAGTGCTAATTCATTATGTCCTTACCTCTTGCAATACATAAAAGAAATAGGCATCCAAATAGCAACAGTGCAAGGTTTCAGCTTGAGATGTGCCAACCTGAGTGTAGAAGAATATTCCCAGAGTGTCAGATAACAGTGCTAATTTATACCACAAAGAAAACATGAAGGACTAGAAAATTCTTGAAAGGTCTGTTTACTTTTTAGGGTTTTTTTTGTTTGGGGGTTTTTTTGAGACATTCTAATTATAGTGGTTTGCTTTTCCTGTGACTTTTCTTGAGTATGCTCTTAGTTTACCCATAGATCTAACTTGGTTTGTTGAAGCTTAATCTTGAGATGGTTTTGGCTAAAGTAAGCTTAAAAAGGTGAGAGATTCTTTCACTTAAAAAGGTGCAAAACTACAGTTCTCTCTAAATGCAGAATATCTGCACTATCTGTTGCTTTCAGCACTCTTCTTTCTGTCTGATTTACACATTGGATTGTGAAACTCTAGGTAGCTTTTTCTGCCGCTGTTTATGTATCAGAGACTATTTTTTATTTTAGAATTGTTCATGTATTTGAGTTATTTCTGCTTTGGTCAGCCCTTTCTTGTGTTTTTCTTGGTTTCGTCTGTTGTCTTTGGTCAACTTCACTGCCCCATGTACATTTACTTATAAATTTTAAATTTATGTCACTTTAAGCATTAACTTGTGTAATATAGTGTTTTCCTCACCTGAGTTCTACCACAACACATGCATACATCTTAATCTTTGGGCAAAGTATACAATAAATAATTTTCTTTAATGTCATAGTTACTTTCTTATGAGGATTCTCAAAAATATTAAAGCACTTTGTCAAAAGGCAAATTGTCCTAATTTTCCTATGTCCTGCAAAAAATTCTGAATTATTTTCACCTTTTTTTTCCCTGTACTTAGTGCAATCCAATTTGTTTAATTATATTGCAGGAATCCTTTTGTTTGTGTGAATGACACTTGTACTAAATAAGTGTACTTTTTAGAGGCTTATTAAATTTCAGTGTCAGTCAAATGTGCTCTTAACACTTTTACTTACTGTAAATGCTTTTGCTTTAAACAGGTTGCTTCAACCTTAACTGTATTGTCATTTTTAGAATTTTAATCCTTTAGAAGAATCTAAGTTTTGCTATCATTTGAATGGCTGAGATTTTTACTGCATTATTAACATACTTTGAGGAATTATTTTAAAGTTCTTTTAAAAAGAACCAGTTCAGTGTATTGCAGAAATGAATACTTCAGTAGATATTGGGTTATCTAATGCATGGATTTGGAATATTGTGTGAAGTCACCTCATGACGTAGAAATACAGGTGGCAAAGAGACCACCTTACATTGTGATCTTTCTGGGAAATATTATAACCGTCTCGGATTTATAGCAAGTATTTCAGGGCTAGAAAGGTTCAGAAGGTTGCTACTAATGATTTTCCACCAGCACTATGCAATATGGAACACTTGTACTGATCCTTTACAGTTACTTGCTACTTCAGTGTTTCATCAGAAATCTAGTTCCCAAGTGGCTTTCTGATCCTGCTGAAGAAATTAGGTGAAAACATCTAATATTGCAGGAGTTGGATTTAGGATTATATATTTACATATGTATTGTAGGAATAAAAAGATTTAATTTGAAAAATGGTTATTCAACTTCAGTGTCCCCTCAACCTCCCAGTGCAATATTTTTAACTGACTTGGATTGGGAACAGTTTGGGTTTCAGGTCATACTCTTTCTGTTTGTGCTTCATTCAAGCTTCCAGCTGAATTGCACTCAACTGGTATGCTCATCATGGCATACTGCTTTCTAGTCATTTGAAAATAAAACTGAACAAGCCTTTGAAGGGACACTCTCTTAGGCTGTGCTGTTCACACCCTACCCTGTAATCTCCCCCCAGTTCAATGTCCTGTTACCTCTGCAAAAGGAATCATGAGATGGAGCATGCCATGTCTCTTTATGCCTCTGGCTTAGTCATTGCGCTGTATTATAGCTTGCCTATTGTCACTTCTAACTTCAAGTATTACAATAAGCTTATCTTCAGTGCTTTATAAACCTGCTCAGTGCTCCAGGATGTTGTGATACAAATTATTAACATAATCTTATTCTGTGTGTTGGTGAAGGAGACAGTGGTATTGTTACTGTCACAGTATCCTAAGATTTTGAAGAAAGTTGCCATGTTTGTAAACTGAACTGAATATGAATCCTGAAGATTATTATGTTTTTTAGTGTCTGATTCCAGTAAATCATCTGTTTATTCTGATCTAGAAAATGGGCTAAAATTATTCTAGAAACTGTGGGATAAATCTGTTAGAAACTGTTTTAAGTATGAAATACCTAGTCTTTTTAATAATCTATTGTGGGGTTTTTTTCCAGAAAATAAAGTTCAGCATCCGGAGCTGAAGATACCAGAGTCCAAGAGACTGGAAAGACAACAGCAAGAATCTAGTTTTGGAGAAAGCTATAGGAAGCAGTTAGATCAGGTTAAACTAAACTGTGTTAGCGCCAGGAAAAAATGTCCAATTCAAGAAGTGTCACGGAAAAGCTTCCCTAGAGAGGTAAAGTAACAGGAATATGTAGTACACGTAGCAGCAGCCTTCGTGTGTTGAAGAAATTGAAGAAAAAAACCAAGAAATTTAAAAACTTGCTTTGTTCTTTGTAGCGAAAACCAATGAACCTTGAACAGTCCGGTCATCCCACTTCAAAAGGGTTATCACCACCAGATCCTGTTTCTAAGAGAAGTGATCCATCATGTGTTTGGGGAACACCAAGCACCACATCTAATGACTATATGGCCTGGTAAGCCACATCTCTAAGCTGCATGCTCGTGAAGGGTTGGTGGTCTCTGGAAAGACTTATGCAGGTTTTAATGGGCTTACTTAAGTTTTTCTGTTCAGGTAGCAAACATTCCATGTGCTTCTGTGAAGTGCCTGACTTTAAGGTTCAGATAGTATTTAGGGACCTTTGCCTTCTCTATCAGCTTCTTGACATTTGTATGTACACCATCACATCCATCAGTAGAGCATTTACTTTTCTCAGACCCCTGCTATGTGACACTTTCTTTTAGATGACTTTTTTTGTGACTGACAGGCCTTCTAGGTTGATGGCTCTGTATCAGTCTAGTTCTGCAAGTGTCTGAGGGGTTTTAAAAATAATGTAAGGAGTCTAGAGGCTTGCAGAATTAAGCACTTAAACAAATGCTAGTATTTCCTAACTTATCCATGCCATCTTAAATTAGGCATAAACTCCTATGCCTATGCTGGCAAATCTTACTAATTATATGATTACTTACTATTTTCATAAGTCTCTGGGATGAATCATTTAGGTCAAGGTTATATGCTGAGTAAGCACTGTTCTCGTTGGTGGGACCTGTCTCTGTAGCTGTAGAATTTAGAATATATGTAGGGAATGAAGTGCATAATCTCATGAAGGAACTTGATAAAAGTAGCCCTTGAATAGATTGGTTTTGCTTCTTTCAAACTTTGATAATACAGAAATTTTAAAAATTAAATTCTCATTACATGCAGTATTTACATACATGGTAAATATGCAGAACGGCTGAGTGCTTCTATGTTCAATGAGAACTGTCCTTTTGACTGGTTTTGTCCTTTTTTAATTTTAACTTTTGGGATTTTGCTCTACAAAAAGATTCTAGGCATATATGTTCTTTTCCAGTTCTGTTCTTGGCATCACTTTCAGTAAATACTGTAGGGAAAAATAAAGTGTGTTTGGTAACATAAGTAAATAGATGTAAGACACATCAAAGGAACAAATGAAAACCCCATAAGATTTCTTGTGATCTTTCGTTTTCTTAAATACATAATCTTTCCAGTCATATGTGGTATGAGCTAAAGCTCTCAATGAAATCGTGTGAGGATTTTTGAAGTTGTCTGTCTCAACATGCTTACCTAAAAAAAGGTAATCTAAAAAGGTTTTGAATAAATATCAATAAGTTGGAGAAAGCTAAGTGTGGCTCAAACTGTCTTGTGGTCAGCTCTTCAAGCTTTATAGTGCTTTAACTTTTCAGTTGCTGGGAAGTGCCAGCTAGTGTCTGAAGATGGGGATTTAGTTAGTGTTTTAAAAAATATTTTCTAAGTATGTTATAGTTTCAGTGTACTTCTAAGGCACTTCTTGATTTAGAAGTTGATGTGGTCTTCATGCTAATTTTTGAATGTAGTGGAGGCTTGGGCTCTTGCTGGTCAATAGGGTTTAACTTGCAAGAAGTGCTGAAGATTTAAACTTTGTTGTTAAAATAATCTTTAAAGAATACAACTAAGTGCAAACATTGTTCATAATTTTCTTTAGTTTCAGCACACCAGTTGTAAAGGACAAGTTTCTACCAGGAAGTCAAATTTCTACTCCCTACAGCCAGTTCCCGTATTATCTACCACATACTCCAGCAACTCCATTTCAAAATCAACCTGGCTTGCAGGTAACAAATTTAGGCTGTCTTCTGTCATTTTTCAGTACATATTTTCATTGGGGACTACTTTAGGTAAAATAAATGTATGTATGTATTTTTTTAATCTAAAAATTATAACTACTTATCTTTCTGGATAAGTAATAGAAAGTAACCTGTATGATTTATTCTCAAACTAACTGTTTCTTCATGTGTATGTCTGAATCTAGATGAAATAAGTCACCTCTTGAAAAATCAGTTCAGTTGTGTCAAAATCCTGGAGCCTTTATGTCTGCAACTTAAGCCTTTTCAGATCCTACTTAATTACAGAGGCAAGAACTAGAGTCACTATTTTTGTTGTGCTGTGCTTTTGTAGTGCTACTACCCACTACAGTGGAGTACCAATAAAGAGAAGCAATGTGTGTTGAAACCCATGAGTCTGAGGGAGGTAAAAACCCAAAGACTTGCATTTCTCCTCCATGTTGTTAGATTTCACAAATTTGGGTGTACTTGTTGTGGACTGAGATCATGTAAAAATGGGTTACCTTACATGTGCTGCACATTCAGGTAGGAATCATCCCAGTTCTAGATAAAACTAGAGGATAGGTTTAAGCTTCCTACTAGAGGATAAGTATTAATAAATTAATAAACAAAACTTGAGGCCTTTCTATGGCTTGGTGTAGCAGACATGGGCAAGACAGGCTGTTTCAGCTTCACAACACTGAAATCTTCTGGCCAGTAGTTAGCTTCAAATCAAATAGTAGATGGTTTGGGTACAGCTCTCCATTGCATGCTGGGACTGAAAGTCTCTTAGATAGTCTAGTTTCTGACAATATATGTGAAGAGGGAAGTGTCTCTAATGGTCTGGGAACCCTTGTAAAAGAACACCCTTTCCTTGATTTCCAGTGTGAACTGTTTTGCAAGAGTTCAGTGGTGCTATGTTCCAAGTGATGATCATTAATTAAATACTTTTGTTATAGGGATCTTTTAGCTTTCATATAAAGTTTAGCTTTACTGCTTGCAAGCAACTTTATCCTGTTCTGAAATGCCAAGACAATTTAAAGCATTTTAACTTAATAAAAAGTAGAGCTCTACCAAGTTCTGTTGCATGGATACCAAGTTATTTCTAACCTTTTCTGTACATACACAGCTTCCAGCTTCTATACCTTCGCACGAGTGTCTTGCCATCAAAGGAGAAGTTTATAGAGTATTAAAGCAAATAGGTAGTGGAGGCTCAAGTAAGGTAAGATGCTCCTTTATCCTTTTAGGCAGTCACTCGTTTACACAGTAGTAGTTGTATTGTAAACTAACATAATGGGTGCCTAGTACTAACATGTACAAAGTGTTTGACCCAGAGAGTCTAGAAATTTGCTGTTTTATTTAGACTTTTTACTCTTGAAGATAACTTCTATAGTAGAGTGAGCATTAAAATTCCTATCAAAATCTGCTCTTCTGTTGTAAGAAATGTGCTGCATTATGTATGTCCTAATGTGACTGGCTGTAATTCAGGGCAGTGTGTTTACATTGTTGGGAAATGAGTGACTTGTAAGGTTGATTGAGAGTTCCTGAAGTGAAAAGATCATCTCTCACCACTTGTGTAACTTGTGTGAGAAGTAGAGTTGTAGCTATGTCTGAGCGGCTTTTTGTAAGGAAATTTGGGGTCATGGGAGCTTGGGAAATAAGTTTGCCAAAGTCTCTTGGTTTTGTTACAATTCTTTATTTTCTTAACAACATAAGCAGTTTTGCTGTGGGGGGCTGTGTCCAAGGCTTTTGGACAAGAAGTCCAGATAGATGACACCTGTAACTCTTCCCTAGTCCATTGGTGTAGTCCTTCTGTTACAGAAGGCCACTGAGTTGGTCAGGCAACACTTGCTCTTGATAAAGCTGTGTTGCCTCTTTCAAATCACCTCCCTTTCATGTACCTTAGCAGAACTTCTGGGAGGATCTGTTCCAAAGCTATCAAATTAGAGGTCTTTCCCCTTGTGAACCCATGTTGACTGTGCCTGATCATTGCATTGTCCTTTAAATGCCTTTAAGTAGTACTCAGGATGAAATTCCCTGTAGCTTTTGCAGTAACTGAAGTTAGGCTAGCAGGTCTGTAGTTTTCTGGGTCTTCCCTCATACTGTTCTTGTAAATTAGAATACTGTTAGCCAGCTTCCAGTCAGCAGGGACCTCTAGAAAGAAGAACTTACTGTGTTGGCAGTGTATAGTCGTAGAATGGGGTAGGATGATAGGGCCTCTCTATGTCGCTTTGTATAATAGTCTGCTTAAAGCAAGGCCAAAATAGAGCAGGCTGCTCATCACACAACCTTAGACCCCATCAGTTTTAAGTTTTGAGTATTTCTTAGGATGGTGATTTCACAGCCTCTCTGGACAAGCTCTTTTCCTGTTGGACTACACGGTGGTGAAAAAAAATTCCAGATATCTGATTGTAATTTTTCATGTTACTATATCTGTTGCATCTCATACTTCAATGGTTCCTGAGGAATCTTTTTCATGCCTTCCCTTTAAATAGCTGAAGACAGCAGTAAGATTCCTTATACCCTTCTCATCCTCAGACTGAATAGATTCAGTGCTCACAGCCTCTTACGTACCATGTGGTCTAACCTGTAAATGATCTCGATATGACAAAATGAATGTGCACTGGCAGATCAAACCCATATCTCTGGGAAGTGTAATTTTGCAACTCTTCATGTTAGGAACACTTCAGACTTGTGGTGTACCATACCTAGTGAAATACAATGTGGCACCAAGATGGTTTCTGGCAGAGGGTTGATTCTGTTGTAAGTGGTGCCTTTATTGATTCTTTTTTTTTCCCCCTTCCTGCTGACTTGTGTGAACTGCTTTGCATCGCTTCTTCCTTTTGAAAAGGTACACTTTTTCTCTGGATAATTCTGACTGTGCTGAGATTGACCATAGTAAATCAGAACTAGGAATGTATGAAGTTGTTAACTGATACTGTTTTGCAGGTGTTTCAAGTACTGAATGACAAGAATCAGCTGTATGCTGTCAAATATGTGAATCTAGAGGAAGCTGATCAACAGACTGTTCAGAGCTATAAGAATGAAATAGCTCATTTGCGTAAACTGCAGAAACATAATGATAAGATCATTCGCCTTTATGGCTAGTGAGTAAACACTAGTTTTATTTAACCAGTGTCTCTATATAAAAAGATGTTTCCTTAACTTTTAACATAAGTATATATATTTATTTTTAGTGAAATTACTGATCAACATATCTACATGGTGATGGAGTGTGGAAATATTGATCTCAATAGCTGGCTTAAGAAGAAAAAAAACATTGATCCATTGGAACGAAAGAGCTATTGGAAAAATATGCTGGAAGCTGTTCAGACAATCCATGAATATGGTATTCTTAAATAATTCTTGGTATTTGTATGGGGTATATGGCAGAAAATTTGATTGTGTTCTAATTTTGGAGGTGATATTGTTCTTAATGTTGGTGTAAGCTTAGTGATCTTCAAAGATGGGTATTTACTGTATTGTGAAAAAAAAAATCAGGGAAACAAAAGCAAAGGTAAATCTTGATGCCAGGCAGACTTCATTACCTCAAGAGAATCTACAAATAGCACCATTTGTGTAATGCTTTGTTTTCTTACAAAAGCCAGAAAATATTTTCTGTATTAGACTACAACGTATACTCCCAATTCTACTTTTTCTCCATTAGACTCAAATTCTCACCACTCATTTTCTCCGAAAGAAGCTTTGACATTAATGACAGATATTAGGCAGCACTGTCATCTTTACTTGGACAGTGTTTCAGCTGCTTCTTAGAGTTTTTCAGTCCTTCCTTTCACCTTTACCTAGGTAATTGAACTGTACGCATCTGTATTCTGTTTGGCTGTATAACGTAAAGGAGAGGGCAGATTTGGATCCTTTTCCTATTTAAGAAAAGAGTGAAGACTAGTGTATATAGCAGAGATCATCACTTCTTTTCAGCACTAGAACATTCAATGATGTGGCAAACAGCGAAACCTACTAAAATTCAGGCTACATATATACATGTGATGTCTTTGAAACAAACAGTTTTGTAAACTATCAAGATGGATTGGTTGGTTAAGTAGATAGTAACCAAAATTCTTAATAAGTCATGTAAGCCAGTCATTTGAGAAGTCAGCCATGTGTACTCCTCAGTGAATGGTAAGACTAAACAATAATATTCTTTTATTTTAAGTACCTACTTAGGTAATTATGTAAGAGGAAACTACAGGCGTGGACAGGCCACTGCATTGCTCCAGAGCAGGATTTCAGTGCAGTAGTGTGCGCATAGAGCTGGAGGGCCGGTCCTGAACTGAGGGAAACTGCAACTCAAATGTTTTGGAGTGCCTGCAGATTTGAATAAGTAATGATTCAAACTGTAAACTCATAGAATTTGTAACTGTTTAAAAAGAAATGGAAGCATTTTTATGGAATCTGCAGAGAATAATTTGGTTTTGGGTGGTTTTAAGCTGATCTGTGCCTTCTCTCTGTGCAAGGGTTATGGGAAGTTAGACTAGAAAACCCCATTTTAGTAACTTGGATTGACTAAACCTGGATTTACTTGAAACTCTTTTTTACAGGCATTATTCACAGTGATCTGAAACCAGCAAACTTTCTGATAGTTGATGGGATGTTAAAACTAATTGACTTTGGCATTGCAAACCAAATGCAGCCAGATGTGACAAGCATCATTAAAGATTCTCAGGTGAAATACTTCTGAAAAATCCACTTACACTTTTCTGTAAAGTGCTATAGTACCTGCTGATAATTTTGATTATTGTAATAATTTCAATTAATATTGAAATTTTATGCTGAATGGTTTCATATGTGTATATAAATATTCATTTATATGGATTTTTACATGTTTTTATTGAACAGAATAACAATGGCCCTCAGCTGTAATAGAAACAAATTTTCAATATGCTCTTCAGTGTTTTGGGACAAAAATCTAATTTTTTATGAAGTGCTTCACTTACAGGAATGTTTTTACATTTTTATGGCTAGGTTGGGACAATGAATTATATGCCACCTGAAGCAATAAAAGATATGTCTTCCTATGGAGAAAATGGGAAGTCTCGTTCTAAGGTAACATGGTCTTTTTTTGCCTATTCCCTCCATATTAAGAAGAAAGTAATTCAGTCATGTGTCTTAACACTTGATTTTCTCAGTCTTCCATTGAAACTTGAACACAAGAAAATTCATTGTGCTCTGACGATGGTGGGCAGAGATTGAAGGCTAAGGTTAATCTCCCTAACATTTTGCAGGTAGAGTTTAGAAAAATGCAAGTGCTCGATGAATAAGTAAAACTGAAAGTAAACAGACGCACAGTCTTGGGCATTAGAGGAGCTAATAATAAAATGATAATATCTAAACTGATAATAAACACAAATATTTTAAAATCAATTTTCATGGAAAAATATAAGAGTTCCACTATGTTATCAGTGTGGATAGCATTGAAGAGTAATATACAGTGAAATACATGAGCCTTTCACATACCAGAGGTTGTACTGGTGACTCATGTTAGAAATGTCTTTTGAGCATCTTAAGGGCCCACCATGCCATGCACCTCTGAAATCACTCCAGGCTAGAGTTTTCAGGGTGTGTTTCTGGGATGGTCTTCCATGGAGTCACATGAGAGAATCATTCCTCAGTTACTTCTTGGTTGCCTGTTGTGCTGCTTATGCCCTTTTGTTTTACCTTTGTTCTGCCAAGAATTCGCAAAGTTCTTACGGTCTCGCTGCTACACAGCTACATTTCAGCATTCTGCATCAATAACCTTGGCTTAGAAAATTCTTTCAGAAAGCAAGAAAACTTACTTTCTGATATAGACCATTGTTAGTATGTTTGCTTAAACAAGTTATGATGATGCTTGTCATTGTCATATTTTTTTAGTTCTTTTAAGTGAGGGATGGGTCTTGCAAATAGCGAATAATACCTAATAAAGTCTTCCAAAAGATGATACAACAACAAGGCTAGTATTTTAAGACCACATGTACAGTTCTGTGTATCCCATGAATTTTTCTAAGCTACAATACTGTGTATGGTAGAAATTTTTGTAACGTGACCAGGGCAATGGAATGTGAATGATGAGGAAAGTACTGAAGAAAAGCATTTTTACACTGGCAGTCAAACTTCAGTTAAGGGGTACATAGTTAAGTGAAAAAGTATTTAAAAAAAAGAAATCCATGTGTACCCAAAGACTAACTTTTTTAAACAGTTGAATGGAAGTGGTATTACGTAGTGAAATGCAATCTTGTCTTTCTGAACACAAAATAGAATATTTTATAAATGGATTTGCTATAAGAATGATACTTTTTACCTTTTTTACGTTTTTAAAAATTGCATGGAAAGTACAGGCTTGTTCTGGATCTCAGCTCATCTAAGCAAAAATGTAACCACTGTGCTGGGAGTGAGGTTCTCTGAGGTTTTCCCAGTTCCTTCCTCTACCCCACTCTGTGTGGACTTTGCTTAAAGTACTTCAGCTTCAACAGGAGAAGTGGAGAGTCGTCCTGCAAAGAACAGCCTGGGTGGGGTGGTTGAAATATGGATCTGAATCCTTGAAACCCCAAGGAACTGAACTGTGGCTTTGTGGGGACGTAGCTGTAGTGTCTCACTGTTTTCTGGATTGAATTAATTTAGTATGCTTTTACTTGTATTTATTTATAAATCTAAAATTTGAATTCTGCTGCTCAACTTGTTAAGGACTAACTTTAATTTTATTTTAAGTTAGTTCTTTGAGTAAGTTGATTTTCAAAAATAATTAATAAGAATAGCTTTCTTACGGAATATCAGTGAATGAAGTCACATCACTATCTTAGTAGATAATGGCATGCTGCCTTGGTGGTTTTGTGTGATAGTTACTAAGATGTGTTATTCAATGGAAAGAGGATATGCTTTTAAATGAAATGACTGCACAATTACATGATAAATTGACTGAAGGGTCAGTTTCTTGAGTGAAAAGTAACCTTTAAATTTTTTTTTTTAATATTAGATAAGTCCCAAAAGTGATGTGTGGTCATTGGGATGCATTTTGTACTGTATGACATATAGAAGGACTCCGTTTCAACACCTAACAAGTCCAATAAGTAAACTTCATGCTATTGTTGATCCGAGTTATGAAATAGAATTCCCGGATATTCCTGAGAAGGATCTTCAAGATGTGCTAAAGGTAACTTTCTCTTAAAATTAATTTTAACTTAAATAATGACAATTTCTTTATTTAAAGCATATTTTCTACAACTGAATGAGTTGTGCTTGAGAGACTTTTTTCACAAATAAATGCTCACTGCTACTTGTAGTAACAGATCTTATTCCAAAAGATTTAATGAAGCTAGAATTACTTCATACAGTCTCCATAATAAAGTCTATTTTCAGCTCAGTACCAAATAAGTAAATACTTGAAGCTGTCTGACTTAACTCCTTTGGCTCAAAGTAAATACAGCAGTTTTTGTACTTGCCATCCCTCTCCCTCGCCCTGCATATTTGCCTGCCTTTTGCGTGTTTGCCTGTGCCTTTACTTGCCCTATTTGTGTTGCTCAGCAGCTAACAAATTGAAATCCAGAAACACTTATCCCCTTAACTTTCAAATTTCATTGTCATTTTGTGTCATTCAGATTGAAGTGATGTTGCAGGTTCTGATCTTCAAATCTTCTGACATTGTTGCTTGAGTTATGCAGGATACCAAACTTTGCTGTGAAGTTACTGGCAAATGAAGGCAATTATGTTAACCTATTATTGTATTGTGCCTTGAGTCTTTCTGAATATGTAGTTTGGCAGTAAGAAGTTTTGACGTGCATCTATGGGGTCTTTTAAATATCCTCACTGTTAATTCCTAGGAAAATTCTTAATTTATAGGTAAAACATTCTTCATCTTTTTTTCATTTCCAGCGCTGTTTAATAAGAGATCCTAAACAAAGAATATCTGTTTCGGAGTTGCTGGTACATCCCTATGTTCAAATTCAAAGTCATTGTCAAACAGGTACATTTATTTTAAAATGCATTTTATTGAACAATATCTGCTTAAAAAGGCTTTACTTTCATATGTACTTTACACTTGTTGTCTTAACTCAATTTTGTGTGGTGCATATGTCTGCATCAGAAAAGACTTCAGCATATTAATCCTTTAACTTCTTAAAAACTGCACTGGTAATGTATACAACTTCAACATAATTATAAATTAACTGCAGATGTCCCAAGTGCAAAAGGAACAACAGAAGAAATAAAAAGCATCCTTGGCCAGATTCTTGACTCAAATTCTCCCAACTCTATTTCTAGAGCTGCAAGGGTAAGTAAACCTTTTTTTTTTTTTTCTAATATGAGGGTGAACAAGTAGTTATCCTTTTAACAATATAATGTGGCTATGTTTGTGGCCCCTGATTTTTCATATCATATAAAGCTTGCCCACCCTAAGAAGACAAATCCATGCTGGTGTTTCCTTATCAGAGACAAGTAACTTGTAAACTTGGAGTAAACTTGATTTTAAATCTCTGCAACTGGTTGGTTCTCTGCTGACTTGTGAAGCTCTCTAACTTTGCTCACACAGTTAAGTCAGCACATCTCTCTTCTTTTAGCCATTGCGTTGCATTACAACTGGTACAACTGATCTGTCTTAAAACTGTATTTTTATTTTCTGGAGAAATTCTGGTGTGGAATACATTACTGGGTGATTTATATCAAGTGGTAATGTTATATAGTTTAAATCCGTGTGCAATACAATCACGTTCACCTGAATACTTGTGTGTTTTTTAACTTTCAGACTTTATATGAGCAGTTCAACAGTGGTAAGTCCTGATGTATCAGCATTTGCAGAACTTGGGAGTCAAAAAAACTGGACAACAAAATGATGTACTACAGTTCAGGATGCAACAGATGTCTGATCTGTTCAAAGTGTTTTGTGCTGCTAGCTTTTAAAAGGACACTCAGCATGAAGTTTGCATTTTTATATGTTCCTTGTGTTCCTCTGATAATGCTTGCAGGTCATTAAAAAGAATGAGTGATTTTCACCATGGACTCTTTCACTCCTTGCGTACTACTTGGGTTGAACAAAGACAATGGCTACTTGGTGATTATAGTCTGTTACTTAAAATGCACTACAGTGTCTGGAGTACAAAAACTTGTATGAGAATCTGAGTTCTCTTATTCCTCTGAAGCTAAAATAAAAAAGTTCCCAGAATGACAATTGATGTACACAAAAAACATGCAAATATCTTTTGAGATATCTCCCACGGCATGAACAGTGTTATACTTTTCTGTCCTTTGCCAAGAAATATCTTGTGTCCAGTTTTGACTACGATGAAGGGAATAAACACTGTTTGTATAAGCCATCAGTTACAATGCTGAGAGATATATTAATGATAGATGTAAATGTCACCCAGTTTTTGAGCTGTTCCTGTGGTTAGAGTGGTATGATGGAAGCATCAGTGCTATTATGTATATATATGAATAAAATGGCTTTTGTTCTGTTAAAAATGCTACTGTAAATCTATTATGCTTTTCCAATTCTAAAATAATAGAAAACCCTTCAAGATTCGTGATAGTTAGAAATCACTAATTTGGATTTTTAAAAGCTTTAATACTAAGCACTCTAAATTGCACTGGATGTAGCAGAACTGTTTTTTACTGTGATTCTTATTGGATTGATCAAGGTTTGTTTTAACTCATTTAAATCTGGTGAAAATGTACAAATTTTAGATTTATTTAAATAATTGAAAGATGTTAAAATAATGAGCAATAATTTTAAATTGGAACAATAACTTCAGTTTCATGACAATTGCCATATTGTCCCAAGCATTGGAGCGCAAGCCAAATGCCTGGAAAATCTTCCTGCCTCTGTGGTGGTGCATGTTTATAGCAGTTCCTTCATCCACAGGCTGCCTGGCAGGTCAGTTGTCTTGGGCTGGGAGAGACTCGTCGTTCTTGCTGCTGGAATTTTACTTTAACCAGCACATCTTGCTGCCTTGGGAAAATATGGCTGGAGTTCAGAGAATTCTAATAATCTACTTTGAGCATCACGAAATACCGAGTGGTAGTTGGATCTTCTAAGGATATGGATATTGTTCTTGGGGAACTTTTGGTTTGACCTTTTAAAAGGGGAACTGCTACAGCCATTGCTGTCTGTATTAGCAGGGCTGAGAACTTTATCTTCTCTTTCTCTAGGTAAAATTATCTTATACCTATAGGAATAGGCATGTTTTGCTGTATGATCTGTTTTACTTGCCATTAGTGTTTATGGGGAATCACTATTGTCAACATCTGTTAAATAAAATGTGTTAAATAAAATAAAAATAGTTTTTATACTGGAATGCAGCTCTTCCTGCAGTAGTCCAGATACAGAATGGCAGCTGTGCTTTGCATGATTTTTCAGCTCACAGCATAACCATTTTCCATGCTTTCATACTGAGCAGTTTATTGTTTATTGGTAGTTTATTGGTATCACTCAGAGCCCTATCACAAAGTCTAGATCTGGAGTTAATAGCAAAGAAAAGAGATATTTACAATTCATTACCTGGACAGCAATACTGGAGGAAAGACTTTATATCAGTGTGTTCTTGCTATCTTTCCTGCCACTGATTTAACACTGTTGGATGATTTTATGGCCCTGTAAGAACTGAAGAATGAGAGAGAAGAATAGCACAACACGCAACTCATAAGAATTGTATTTTTTTTCCCCAAAACTTTATTAGCTTTGGTTTTTAAATGAGGTTTTCAGAGCTTGCTTATATAATAAAAGCATTGCTTGATAGATGGGAAGCTTTGTTCTTAATTCTTTCATATTGAAAACAACATAACTATTTGAAGAAGTAGCTGTTAAAAGAAATCTTTAATGAAGAATTGTATATCTAATTTTATCAGACCTCAGCTTAACATCTTTTTTTCAAAACTCTATGCCTTCACCACCTTTATAGGCCAGTTGGGCCTATCCTCCTATGGTGGAGCAAATGCTTGTAAAAGAGGTTTATTCTGGGGTGTGGTGTTCATGTGTCTGTTCAGCACCTGCCCTCCCTTGTTTCAGGTTAGCAGTGATTTTCCACTTTACACAGGGAATGTGATAAAGGGTGGGAATTATTCCTGATAGGCTGGTCTGGGAGGAGGGCTGAAGCAGGGGGCGCAGAGAATGTGTGCTCACCCCAGTGTTGGAGCACAGGCAGGACCAGCACATCTCCCTTGTAAGGGCAAACTGGGAATGATAACTTTGTTGTTATCTCATTGTCATTATATGAAACAAAGTGTGGAATCTTAATTAGTCATCTGTGGGGGTAGGAAATAGTTATCCCATATTTCTAGGGAAAAAGAATTTTTCCCTTCAATGGTCTTGTTCTTTGTTCTTTTTTTTTTAAATCCCAGACTTTAGTGCATAACGAATACAAATGCTAGTGGTACTCCAGTTGTCTGTTTAATATTTATAGAATTTCTCAAGCTTGCTGCTAATGAGGAAAAATATAATTGTTCTGCACAGTTCATATTCTAAACTGTTTAGGAGACCACTTATGGTGTGGGAACTGAAACACTTTTTCTGGCATTCTTGGGAGAGGGGGGAGAGTATCAGTCTCTTCAGGGAAAACCTTGTGAAAAGAATCTTTGCAGAAACATCTTTTCACGGAGTTGTTATTGAAACATTTCCCAACTACTTGTCTAGATTACAGATCTTGAAAAATTTCTGCATAATTATTCTAATGTTGTAATTGTTATCTTTTGCTGGTTTTACTTCTCTAGTTTGTGTTGAATATTGAGAAGCAGTGCTGCATGCCTTATTTTTCTGTTGTAATGTATGGTTTATCAAACCTTTCTTTCATTCCATGACTTCTAAAGAACCCACAGGAAATATAACTGGCATGAGAGGGAGCTTATGAAAGAGGCTTGGGGCTGATGAGAGGCAGTGGGTTGTTATCAGTCATCCCTTTTAAATAAATTTCTTCCATTGCAAATGGGTAATTGATTTATACTTCCCCACATCAATGATATGCTGCAAGATGCCTGTATACCTTGGCAGCTGCCACTTATCAGTCTTCAATCTATTCCAGTTTTTTTTTTTTTCCTGCTTTACAAACATCCATTTCCCTTCTCAGATTCTGCTGGATCTGAAAAGTGTATGGGAAGTACAGAATAGCAATATGTGATTAGCTTTAAAGAACAGAAAACAGCAGAACTAACATCTTAAATGTTGAGTAACAGGTACTTGTCTGAAGCTTTCTCAAGGTTACAAAATGCCCATTGTGCATTACTGTCACCCTCAAGGACATGTTTCAGGACATTTTGTGTGTATAAAATGAGGAAGGAAGATGGCTGACTAAACCAGAGTATTTCTCTCTGTATATAATACTGTATCAGCTAATATTGAGTTACCACAGCTACATGAAGAGTAGAAACGTAAATTGAGCTGACACTAAAAAAAACCTTAACTGCAGAAGGGTGACTTGCTTTTTTTATATGGGGATGGGTGTAGTAGAACTGAGTCTCCAGCTTCCTCATGAAGGGAAGGGGAGGAGCAGGCACTGATCCCTTGTCTCTCGTGACCAGTGACAGGAGGACATGGCCTGAAGCTGGGTCAGGGGAGGTTAAGGTTGGATATTAGGATAAGGTTCTTCACCAAGAGGGTGGTTGAGCGCTGGAACAGGCTCCCCAGGGAAGCAGTCATGGCACCAAGCCTGAGTTCAAGTTGCATTTGGGCAAAGTTCTCAGGCACATGGTGATCCTTGGGGTGGTCTGTGCAGGGCCAGGAGCTGAACTTTAATTCTTGTTGGTCCCTTCCAACACAGAACATTTTTATGATTCTGTGATTCAGCCTGACCAGCTGTATGATTAGTTGGAATGCAAATGCTAATGGAGTTTAAGTTTTGAAGGCTCTGCTCTTGTAGTCTGTCTTGGCCTGACAACACCCAGAATTGAGTCTTTGGCAAATATAAGAAGAGGAAGCTGCTTGCTTGCTGCCTCTCCCAGGATGCTTGACCAAGGAGTAAGACAAATTTATGCACAAATCTATCCTCATGATGCTGGAGGAGTCAGTCTTGTGCTTATCTACCCTTATGGAAGGCACTCTAAGGTTCTACTGCTGAACATGTGGCTAGGCAGGAAGGAAATGGTTAAATCCCAAACCGTAGAAAGTGCAGAACAGTGTATGAGTTAGTCTGAAGGTAAGTGGTCAAATTGTCACTCCGTTTTGTTCACTCCTGTGAGGTTTTTGTTCTTTCTTTAAGCACCTGGTATTGCTTTCATGCTAAACAGTTAACTGATTCTGGGAATGGTGATAAGTATAAAATTAAAAAATAAACAGTTGCAGCAAACTTGAGTTGTAGTCCACCCCTGAAGTCTAGCTTACTCCTGAGCTCCTCAGCAAGGATCACTGACTAATCCTTGCAGATGCCAGTTATAGCAACTACGAGCTAAAAACTGCTTGCTTCTCCCTTCTGGTTGTCTATGCTCTTATTGTCTTGCTGGTCCCTCAGTTTTGTGTGAGTTCTCAGCAGCAAGGGTAAAACAAATACTACTTTATCATATTTCTCTCTTTGCTGCTCTTATGGCTATGACACATCCTGTTTCAGCTAATAGAGAATTATTCCCTTCCTGCTGGATGCATATATCTTCTCCCAACTTCCGTATCTGTGCCCACCTGCGAAGAGCATGAAGCCTGTCAGCCTGTTAGGGAGCTGCTATAGTGTGCCTTTGTTTGCTTAGTGCTTCACATAAAGTAATTAAGAGAGAAATCTTGCAAGATAAAGGCCATAAAGAATGGAGCAGGCAATGCAGTGTGATTTAACTCACACATAACACCTGTATGGGCATAGAAGAAGTCATTGTACAGCCTGCTCATACACTTTCATGAGAGTTGCTGAAATGAAACCTGAGATAAAAATCTGACTTCTCACCTCAATTTCTCCCCTCGGCAAGTAGAATATCCATAGCTAAACATGATGCAATTCCAACATGCTGGCTCTAATCAGATGAATTGCTAAAATCCAGGCAGCTTTTGCAATGAAAGATATGACTAATTTAATGTGGAATAGTGGTACTACTATTCTGAACCCTGAATAAACATGATGAATATGTCAGTTATTAAACAGTATCAGTCCATTAGTCTTAACTCTTACAGTATTGTAAGGATCTCTGCCTTGTCTCTATACCCACTTAATATGCACATTCTGTCGTAAGTGCAGGTAAGCTTTGAATACCTGATCGTTACTTGCTCTGTCTGTGCCTCAAGTTTTTTCTCTATTTTGCATAGCTGTTGAAAACCAATTAAAAATACAATTAAGTAACTGTATTTAAGGAGTTAGGTTGACTCTTGCTTCCTGTGTAATCTTGGATAGAATCATTTAGGACTTTTAAGATCAAGTCTAACTGAGCCTAGCACTGCCAAATCATGGCTAAAATATTTCTGTTCGTCTTATCTCTTCACATTTCTTGTCTCATCTGTTTAGAGTTTGGCAGAAAGCTGTTCAGTGCCATGAACCTGTACAGTGCTGATTGTGTTCAGTGACTTGGTGGGGGATAAAGCTCTTGATGCTGCTATTGCAGAGGGGCATCGTGCTTTGAAATACCCTTAAGAGGCATAAAATTTGTCATCCACATGGTGTTTGGATGTTCATGCAATGGACGTGGTATGCAGACACACAGTTCTGTGCAGCAAAAGGCAGTGAAGTCTCCTCCATGGTGGCTGAGGAACACCGAGCACTGCAGCAGCTGCTGTGCGATGGAGGGACTCCTGAGCCATCCACCAGGAAGCACTGACCAAAATTTCAGGAAGGTACCTCAGTAATGAGACAAGCAGGAGTCTTGTGTCTTCAGCAGGACTCAGGTACCTGACTCAAAGGTGAGTGATTGCCCAAATCTTTTAGTCTAATCTTGGGACCTAGCAGAGGTCCAGCACTGCAAATGTCAAGACATTTCCTAACTGCAGTGGTGTGTGCTGGGCAATGGAAATGTGAAAAAAGAGTTGGTTTTAGGGAGAGCAGATGAATATACAAAGAAATCCTGGCTTTTGGCATGCATTTTGCCTTGAGTTAGAGGATGCTTCTGTTGCTGCTCTAGCTTCTTCTCTGGGAAGAGAAGATGGACAGAAAAGACAAGCCACCTGCATCAATGTTCGGAGCTGAGGAACTCAGAAGTTTTCGTGAGAGCCATGCTCTGTTAGAGGTAAGTCCAAGGAACAATTTGAAATTGATATGCAGCTTTTTAGGACAGTTGATAAAGCTTTCTGGGCCCTGGTGATATTGACTGCAGAAGTCTAAAGGAATTTCCAGTAGATGTTCTAGATGTCCTGTGGGATTTTTAAATTAGCCTTAGGAACCCAGAAATGGAAGGTAGTAAATGTGATACTGGTCTTCATGCATGTTGGAGCTTGTAAATTAGACTACCAAATATGCCTTCCATAATAAGTAAAGCCTATGTTGACAGAACATGAAGACATTCACATGGGAGGAATGTATCTTAATATACATATAACACAAGGGGCTTCGGAGTGGTATTTGGGGAAGGTTCTTCTGCATTATACATAGTTCTCTGTAAATGTCTGCCAAACCCTTGTACTGAAGGACCCAGTTAGGATATTAATCAGTGGGAAAGGAAGAGAACACAAGAAATTATTGGTGTACTGCTATATAAATGCATTTGATTTAAATGCTGTCTGCAGTCCCTGAAAAGGATCTAATAAAGCTAGAAAATATGGAGAGATCCAGTGAAAGTGTCCAAAGAGATGGAAATTACTTGCATACAAGACTAAAGGCTGCATGACTTCCTTAGGAAACTATTGCTCTGGCTGAGGTGGGATGGGATGGGATATAGGATGGGAGATAGGATGGGAGATGGGATGGGAGATGGGATGGGATAGGATATAGGATGGGATGGGATGGGATGGGATAGGAGGAATCAGCATTGCGTAGGGATGGAAGCTGATGAAATGATCAGTCCGACTTTTAGAAATGGATGAAAGAAAGATACCAGAGTTCAGTATGCAAAATGTAAGTGCATCTGGAATTAGACTAGTGGGGGATATTGAGGAAGCCAAAGTATCAGCGTGTTCAAAAAGAGATTGGATACATTCAGGGAGGTTAGGATGATCCTTGGCACTGGATGTAAGTGGTGAGATGTAATCTCTGGCTTGGGAATTCCTTCTAAATCTCTGATCCCAAGCACCTGGGATGTTTTGCCAGAAATGGAATCGCTTCCTGAAAGGATTCATGTTGGAAAAGGATATCAGACCACACCGCCTTGTGCTCTGACCCACTGTGGCAACAGATTCCTTAACTGGAGCCCTATTGTTGGGTTTTTTTGGGTACCAGATACTTGATCTCAATCTCCATGCCTGTCAACATGACAATTTTCGCAAGCAGCATTCAAATGTATTTGAATAGATACATCAGTGTCAACTGAAAAGCAGTCAAGTTTTAGCAGGCATCTTGTGCACTGGCAATGGCTCAGCCATATCTGTACAGCATTATCTTGCTTCCCACTCCCCTTCTTCCTGAGCTACTGCCTCAAGTAGTCATGCAGGTTTTGTAACTTTTCTGTAACTTCCTTGCTGAGATTGCATGCCATACCTCAGAGGGGCACCTGGAAGCTAGGATCATGGCAAAGGCTTTTGCCTGGATGTCAGTTTGGAGCAAAGCTACAGGAAAGCAAATAGCAGGGTGGTCAACTACGGGAATTTGTAGTAGGAACAGGGTTCAGGTCTGCTTGTCAGAGGTTTTGTCTTCAGGTTTGGTCCTACAGATGCACTTTTAGGTTCTGTGTACACCCTATGGCTTTCTCTACTTGTCTTGTAATCCATACTGACCTAGTTGGCTCTAGGTCACACTTCACACGCTGCCTGCTGATAATGCCAGCAGCAATTCCTGCCGGCAGCTTAGGTCGGTGCAGGTCGTGATGTTTCAATAGCCACTTTGGCACTCTGATGGGTTTTTTCGTACATGGGTGGGTCTACAACCCAGTCCTGCAAAACTTGTTTAACTAGCCCTTCCTTTGCACAGTTCCCTGTGTGCTCAGTCTTCCCACACCACCTTGCCTCACACTTTGCTATATGCATGTCCATACACCCTGTTTCAGGGCAATAGCTGGATGCTTTCCAGTGGTGGTTTCGTGGGGAAATGCCAGTTCAAGGAGTTCACGGTGTTTCTTTAAAATTCTTCTGTGTTTCACTTTAAAGTGGTGCCTGGTATCATTTGGGTAGACTCTTACCATAATTCCAAACGTAAGGCCTCTGTGTCCTGGAGTTTAGGTCCTTTCAGGATCTGGAGTAAGCCTGCTGAAAAATAAGGAGCCCAGAGCATTTGCTGTTCTCTTTGTGGCCTGTCATATTGGAGCATTAAATCTTGTCCCTTCAAACACTGGTCAAGGATGTCTTTGAATTCAGAGAGGTTCTAGTTCATGGAATACTGGTGAAAAAGTAAACTTTCCTGCATATCAGACATCCTGTTTTTGATTATATTTGCAAACTTGTATGTTCCCAGAAGGGATGTGCATAAAGGCTGGCTTGTAATGAGTCAATCCATAAACATTACTAATGCATGAGTTGTGCATCCAAAGTTGGTGCGTCCAAGCACATTTTCCATAAAAGCTTATTCATCTTAGCTCCTTACAGTAAACAGGAGTCACTACAAGTGCAGGCTTGCTTATTTTATTTACTGAAATATATCTCTCTTAATTTTGTAATTATAATAATAACTTGGAGACTATATTGAGATAAGGTATCACAGAAGTTCATTGATTTTCATCTTAAGCATCTCTCAGAACATCACAGACTAATAATGAAGAATCTCCCTAAGACAGGCCAAACATAAAAGAAAGATGATGGTAATGAATGCAGGACTACATGAAGCATCCACTTCCTTCTAGAACAAAAACATGTTGTAGTTCCTGGTATGAATGGATCCAATCAAAAAAGCCCCCAAAAACCTGAGCACACAACAAAGCAAAAAAGCCTAACCAGAAACAGGGAGGTGCTGTATCCTCACTGTTATGAGCCTCTGGGAGGGTGCCTGTCTGTCCTCCTGCTTTCCCCAGCCTTCCTTCTTGGCTAAGTGAGTCTGGCTTTTCTGTAGGGCATTTTTCTAAGCCAGCTACTAACCTGTCTTTGCTCTTTTGCACATCCTGATTGACCACATTCAAAGAAGATGAACTGAAAATTGAATTATTTCAGAAGTCTCACCAGGTACCTTTTTAGAGGGAAATAGTAACACTACTTTATCTTTTCAGGGAATACTTATCGGAGTACAATCCCCAGGGTGCATCTTTTTTGTTGTCTCAAGCAGTTATGATTCATAACTAATAAAAAAAATGACTAATGAAGAACTCCTCTTCCACCTTCCCTTTTTCACTTCCACCTGCTAAGCTCACAGCACACAGGTGAAATGCTTTACTTTGGTTTCTAGATGCTTGACATGGTCTTTGTATGACTGAGTTTACTGTGACCTATTTTTACCCCTAGAATAGGTAAAAATACCTCTAGAATTTCACCACCTAGACCGGAATTACTGATCCTGAATTGAGGATGATAAAGGTAGAAGGAATGATAAATTTATTTAGAATACTGTTTTTGTCATTAATGAAAATATTGTTGCTATCCTTAAGCTTTGAAGGAGCCCCATGAGCCTCTTTTCAGCCTACTGGATCTGGTCTTGCTTTGCACTGAGCTCCTCAGGCTTCTGATTTCTTTCTGACCTGCCTGATAACATCCAAATTCACATGACTAGCAAGAGTGTTAGCACTGTATATTGTTGTCTGTCTTAATGGTTCACTTTTTCCCCATTGCAACCATTAGGAAGTTGGTCTGCCAGAAGATGCATGTGAAGATACATGCGATGCCTCCTGATCTGCTGACTGTCACGAGGAAAGATTCTTTGGAAGGATCTGACTTATCATTTAATAAACCCAAGCTGTATTTTGGTTCACTTTCTACATACATTATAACCATTACATACTTTTAAATTTAGACATGCATTTGAGATCAGGCTCGTTAGTCTCGCATAAATCAGCACATTTTTGCCTTTTATTAGTCTTGGTGATCTTCAAACATGTTATATGCACTGTAAAATAAGTCCACCTACCCTGCAATTTCATATGCCAGTCCTTTCAAGGTTACTGAAGATCAGCTTATTGGGGCCAGAATTAAGGTCCCTATTGCCTCATACGTTGCCTCTGGCCAATAGTGGGTGCTAAGGAAAGAGTGGCCTGGGGCAGGTGCGCAGTGATGCTTCTGAGCTGGTGATCAGCACCTTCCCTTGGGTGCAAACACAGTTGTGCAACTCCACGCTTCATTTTAGTGGCCATTTTACCTTTGCTCCATGAAGACCTTATGGTTCTCACTGAAAACTGAGGCAGAGAATTGGCTGGTTTTGGGGTTATATATAAATTTAGGTATATGTATATTTCCTCACCTTGAATATTGTGTGCAGTTTTGGCACTGCAATATAAGAAAGATATTAAGCTCTTGGAGAGCATCCAAAGGAGGGCAACAGAGATGGTGAAGGGCCTGAAGGGGAAGCCATTTAAGGAGCAGCTTGAGGTGACTTGGTGTGTTCAGCCTGGAGAAGAGGAGACTGAGGGGAGACCTCATTGCAGTTACAAGTTCCTCATGAGGGGAAGAGGAGGGGCAGGCACTCTTTGTGGTGACCGGTGGCAGAACCTGAGGGAATGGCCTGAAGTTGTGTCAGGGGAGGTTTAGGTTGGGTATTAGAAAGAAGTTCTTCACCCAGAGCGTGGTTGAGCACTGAAACAGGCTCCCCAGGGAAGTGATCACAGCACCAAGCCTGACAGAGTTCAAGAAGTGCTTGGATGATACTCTCAGGCACATGGTGTGACTCTTGGGAATGGTTCTGTGGAGGGCCAGGAGGTGGACTTGATAATCCTTGTGGGTCACTTTCAACTCGGCGTATTCTGTGAATCTGTAATCTTCACTTACCTTTTAGATGAAAAAAAAAAAAATTAAAGTTTTTAACCTTTTTTTTTTAAAGTTGACAAATTTTCTGTCTGAAATTTATGCTTTTTCAGTTTTTAAAAATCAAAGCTGTATTCCTAGATCTACATTTGTTTGTTTGTCCTGCCACTTTATTTGACTCTGTGATCACTTGTTATTTCTGAAAGAGACTCTTGCAATCCTTCTCTTTGTTTAACAAAATGAAACCAACTGGCTTTTGGTCTTAAAGATTTAAGAGCTACTTGGTAAAGAACAATGTCCCTGCCTAGGTTGTGTCTTGAGCGTTTTGGGGTTTTTTTTTAGCTGCCAGCCTCCCAAAGGGCCAAAGGGTATAGCAGGTGGTGATATGTAGTCTGGTTTAGCTCCTATGTCTCTAGACAGCAGCCCTTTCCTGTAGGCAGTGCTCCTTCCCAGGGTGGCAGAGGTGGATGTCACCTGCTGGTCAGAATGGTCAGAAAGGAATCACAGACATGAGGAGCTTGGTCTGAGGCAAGACCATAAATCAGTGCTGCCCTCATGCTGCTGGTATGGTGTGGCCACAGATCTGCCCTGGGAAGTTCATTTTGAGTCAGGCCAGGACTGGTGCTTGGTGAGCACTAAGGACTAGTAAGAGACTCAGTCAGCAGATGGATGTTCTGCTGCATCTCCTACGCTCTGAGCTCAACTACTTGCCCTGATCATAACATTGCCTTTTAATCGCTTAATGTTGCATTTCTGCTGTAACTGCTTCTTCTGGTTGCCCTTGTGTTAATGAGGGCCAGCTTTTAATGTGAACTGTGACTGTATTCAAACCAGATCTGTACCAGAGGCAGCCAGAGTGCAGCTTTGCTTTCTTCAGCTTTCTTCCCAGCGTCATGGTCAGAACAGTGCTGATGTGTGGGGTGGATTTCTTTTCATGCTGTTTTTGGTGCTGTCCTGAGATGTAATCAGTGATGATGTTTCAGAGCAATATGTCACTGTCCAGTCAATGTCAAATTGATACTGGCTTTGGCATAAGAGCTGGTATGGTAACGTCAGCAGTCCCTTCTGTTCTCTGTGCAGGCCTGTATTTTTGGTATAGAACTGGTAGGTGTTGAGTGTCCTCAGTCCACCTATTAATTTCAAGCTAATATGAAATATGTTTTAACCTTCTTGGATCTCTTTCTATAAAAAAAAATATTAGTCAGAGCCTAGATGCCTTTAAACAGGTTTCTACCTGTACTGACAATTTTCTCATATGTCGGTAAGAGATTATGAACAATCTTTTGTATCATAACTACTTTTTTGGTAGGGATTTGATTCACAGGTCTTGTAATGGTTGTCTGAGTTGCACAATACTGACACACCACTGGCTCTGGACTATATTTTAGCTCAGTTCTGATGGATCCTCTGGGTAAAATGTCTGTATTCACCAACTCTCTCAGGTTGGAATTTGATCTGTAGATTACCTATGCTGACTTCAAGCACACAGAGCTTTTTGGCGATGTCTGAAAGGTGTGTTTCTTGAGGCCATTAGTGGCAAGTCCTTCTCGTCCAGAGTCAAACAGCACTGGTCTGCCAGTAGTGGGCATAAAATTTGCTGTGATTGTAGACTTTGAGCCAATCTGCTATTCCTGCTCAAACACACTGCTTACTTTGCCCTGGTGGTGCCTGGTCCACATACTACTACCCCCTGGGCTGAGCCATGTCCTGCTGGTGTTTTAGGAGGACACTGCTCATGCACTCCTTCAGTGCCTCACAGTTACTGTAATGAGATACTTTACTTAATTCCTTTGAGAGTTAAATCTTGACTAGGTTTTGTATCAGTGTGTCAGATACTTTTGCATGGGAATACTCTACAGCAGGTGATTCAGAGAGCTAAATTAGGTACTCATTTCTAAATTAGGTAAACATTAGTTTACTGTTTTAAGGAGTTTTGTATTCCTTCCTGCTCTCTTTCTGGTTGACTCTGGTTGACCATGATTTCTCTGTACACCTATGAATGCTCTTTCTAATCAATACAATTACTGTAGCTTCAGTCTTGACTTGCCACTCCTTTCCACAGCTGCTCAGAAGATTAAGTCATGCTTGCCTAATCTGATTGCGTTCTATGATGAAATGACTGGATCTGGGGATGAGGGATGAGCAAGGGATGATATTTCCCTTGACTTTAGCAAGGCTTCCAACACTGCCTCCCGTAAGACTCTTGTATCCAAGACAGGATATTAGGGACTGGGTGGGTGGGCGAATGGACAGCTAGAAGAGGGCTGAAAGCACAGGTTGGATGATGAGGTAGGGGGCAGCTGTACTTTACAGGCCCCTGCAGTTCTCTACTTGTTGCTGGGGTGCATCCTATTGAACATCATCAATGGCAAGGCAATGCACTCTCATCAAATTTGCAGATGATTAACACTTGAGATCAAAGCTGCTTTTCCTGGGCAGGCTGGAGGAGTGGATCAACAAGAACCCCATAAATTCAGCAAGGACAAATGCCAAGCCTTATCCTGGGCTGAAAGAGTCCTGGGCACTGGGACAGGCTGAGACTGCTGGGGAGTAGCTCTGTGGAAAGGGTGGTGACAGGCAGTAAGCTGAGCATGTGGGTGACTGGACCAGCACCTGCATTGCTCTTCTAACAGAACCTCTACCCATGGTGCATTTAGCTGAGGTAAATTACCTAAGCACAGGTGTTAAGTTCAGCGTCACCAACCATGATTCAAGTTCTCTTTAGCAGTAGCATGATGCGCCCTGTATCCTCTGAGCAATAAGCTCAGCCAGTTCATTGTGTAGTCTCAAAAATTAGGGATTTTTTTTTAAATTACGTGAGCTGGGTGTCAGGATTTTTTTTATTTTCACTCCAGCCTCTCAAAATCTTCCCTAACTTCTTTCAGGGTGTCTGTTGAAGCCTGCCCTGCCCCTAAATCTTTCTAATATGACAAAAAGCACAGTACATGGAAACATGGGGAAGAGAAAGCCATATATGGGACCTGTGTCTTCGAGTATGCTGTTAATCTGTATGTCCAGTTCACTGCTGTCTGTGCTAATACCTGTATTGCTGCTTTCTATTTGTCTTCTGCTGTGACAATGACATTACTGTGAATAACAGTGAGTGGCATCTGTTTCCAGTTAGATGTTGTAGTGTCTCTTGATGACTTACAGCATGCCTGGCTCAGGACTCATGATGGTTTTACAGATTTGCTTCGTGCAGTGCCCAGACTTCACCTTCACCCTCATGTGACAAAGATCTCCCAGAGGAGCATCCTTCCCTCTGCCTCAGTGGCTGGGTCTGCTCTGGTAGATAGGCAAGGGCCCCCTCCCTGTTCCAGTTGTATGGCTCACATCCATACACCTGAACTCACTTCTGTCCCAGACTATGGTCTTCTCACCCAAAATATCCCTCCTGAGCTTGCACCTGTCCCTTGACTCTTCCGGGAAGGAAGCAGTTGGCATCGGCAAGAATTCAGGTGTGTGGTTTGCCACCAGTGAAGCAGCAGGTGGCAAAACAGGGTATTTGACATCTGCTGGCACAACGAGGTGATGTTTTGGATGGCATCAGCAAGGGCTGGTGTCAGGCCATTCAGCATCAGCTGCCAATTCTCAGAGGAAGGCCAACAATACTGCATCTGGGAAAGGGAAACAAGCTCAATGGCATTTCCTCTATGGTTAGACCCAAAACCATTTCTATTTCCTGCTTACCCCTTGGAAATATCAGGAAAGTAATGCTGCAACCAAGATACTTTTTTATTTTTTTTTTTTTTTATTCCATAAATCAATTTCTTGAAAAATAAATTTCTCTTGAATGAGAAACTTTTGGTCTGGCAATCTTAATGTCAAAGCACATTTATTCCTCTGGCATTACAAAGGGCTCTTGGGGTGGGCAGGTGCTGTGTTTGCATCCCGGGGTTGCAAACCACGGAGCAGGGAACACACTCAGAAAGACGCAATGTAGCACGTTTCTGAGTGTTTTGCGACCACTTGAGGGCACCACAGTATTGCCGGTAGCAGAGTTTAACTGCATGGGGGACTGTACCCTGCACTTTAAAAGAATTTTCTGGGAAAAAAAGCAACTGCATAATTTATTTAAAACCACCAGCACCCTATAAGAATGTGTATTTCTGCTCTGTTTTATCTTCCACCGGATTATGGGCATCTTGCCCTAGCACACAAGACTCTCTGGTTTGGTATACATATTATACTGAGCCCTTTCACTGATTGCAAAGAGCGAGATGCACTTTAGGGGTGAACAGACTGAAACGCAGAAAAAACGTGGAATAATTTAGTTCTTAGCTCTTGTGAGACACCAGCTTTTCTGTGAGAGCCAGGGCAGTGACAAATCATTTCGTTGAGAAGGGCCTGTGAGCCCAAGGCA
Organism: Oxyruncus cristatus; assembly: GCA_013399855.1. Lineage (NCBI taxonomy): Eukaryota > Metazoa > Chordata > Aves > Passeriformes > Cotingidae > Oxyruncus > Oxyruncus cristatus. Next base: position 1,002,679 of record VXAY01001109.1, on the reverse strand, counting down.
GACACTGTGAGCAGCATTAGGAGTGGGTTGGGCATGCAGCCCAGCCCCTGCACAATCACTCCAGTGGGCAAAGCCTCTGTCACTGAGGTGCTGAACCTCTTCTCCCTTCCTTTTTACATCTCATGTCTGCTTTCCATCCTTTCTTTCCCTTCAAGCATGACTTTAAACTTAGCCTCTGACACTTCCATCCACAACCAGTCTAATGCAGTCGTGTTTGTTATCGCCCTCTGCACCATCCCCTGCAGGCACAGGAAAAGTCCAGGTCTGAGTGCAGCTGCATTCCCTCAGCAAAGCAAGTTCCTTTAAACAATAAGGTCCCCTGCATTGGCTGAGCAGGTCCTCCCCCCTGGTATTGCACAGCTTCTGAGAGGAGCAGAGGCTGAACAAGTCCCAGGATAAAAGTGGCCTTGGGTCAGCCTGCATCCCCTCAGAGGTGCAGCATCTTGGCTCGGTTGCTTGAAGGAGTGCAATGCTTGCAGGGGCTGATGAATGGTTACTTGATGGTTTTAGGGTGGTTTCTGAATTTTCATAGAATCATTAAAGTTGATAAAGACCTCTAAGTTCATTGAGTCCAACTGTTAACCCAGCCCTGCAAAGTCTGCCACTAAACCACACCCCTGAGTGCCACATCTGCAGGCCTGTTGAACGCTTCCAGGGATAGTGATTCTACCACTACCTTGGGCAGTCTATTCCAATGCCTGATCACCCTTTCAGTGAAGCAATTTTTCCTAATATCTAATCTAACTCCCCATCCCCAGCACAACTTAAAGCCATTTCCTCTCATCTTGTCACTTGTTACCTGGGAGAAGAGACTGATCCCTACCTGGCTACAACCTCTTTTCAGGTAGTTGTAGAGAGTGATAAGGTCTCTCCCAACCCTCCTTTTCTCCAGGCTAAACAACCCCACCTTCCTCAGCTGCTCATTATAAATCTTGTGTTCCAGACCCTTCCCTACCTCTGTTGCCCTTTTCTGGACACCCTCCAGCACCTCAAGGTCTTTCTTGTGATGAGGGGCCCAGAACTGGACACAGCACTCGAGGTGTGGCCTCACCAGAGCTGAGTATAGGGGGACAATCAGGGCCCTGGTCCTGCTGGCCACGCTATTGCTGATACAGGCCAGGATGCCATTGGCCTTCTTGGCCACCTGGCCACACTGCTGGCTCATGTTCAGGTGGTGTTGACCAGCAGTCCCAGGCCCTTTTCTGCTGGGCATCTTTCCAGCTGCTCTTCCCCTGACCTGCAGTGCTGCGTGGGGCTGTTGTTTTGACCCAAGGGCAGGACCTGGCACTTGGCCTTGTTGAACCTCATACAGTTGGCCTTGGCCCATTGATCCAGCCTGTCTAGATCCCTCTGTAGAGCCCTTTTGGCAGAGAGGGTTGACTGAGGGTCTGACTGAACCAGAAAGAACAAACGGGTGGTCTGCTCCTGCTGGGGCCAATTGCTAACTGGTCAGGAGTCCTGCAAAGCACTGCAGAGAGGTGCCTGGGGAAACCTCCCAAGGGGTACTTTGAATTCAAGCTTATTACCTCAGAGAAATAAAAAGGAGGAGGTGTGTGCTGCTCTGGCAAGTGCTGCAGGCCTTGGAGTTGTGCCCCAAAAGTGTTCCTGTTTGTATTTCAGAGGCTGGGCCACCTCAGGCTTGTCAGCACAAGAATGGGCTCCCAAATGCATAAAGCTTCAGTAGGAGAGATCTGTTCTACAAAGTGAGAAAGAGTGTGAATAGATTTAATTTGGAGCTCAGCCCAGGACTCCAAAGGGCCCTGACTGGCAGGGCACAAGGCAAATAAACAGGAAAAATGGTTTTGAGTCTCAAATCCACCATCAGGTTGTGTGAAAAACTTCGTTGCCTCTCTGAGCCTCAGCTTCACTAGCTGCACAATGCACTTCATTATGCTCACATTCAATGGCCTAAAATGTAAGGGTGACATTGCTGTGTAGATGGCTTTTGTAATTTATGGCCTCATTGAGAACCTTATCTTTCTCAGTGACTCATCTCTTCCAGAGCTCCTTTACAACAGATGAAATTTCACCCGATAAAAGGCTTTAGGCAGGCTCGTGTTGGTCTAAAGGGTGGGAAAGACCAATGCCTCTTGTCACTGGGTCAGCTGCTTCCTTGCCAACTATTATCTCTCTTAGCTATGCTGAATGAGGTTGGTGATCAGGCTGTGAGATCTGGGACCGCCAGTCATTCTGGTGATCCTGTGCCAGCCAGGGGTGAGGTGCAGCCTGCACTCCCCACAGAGGCTGAAAATCAGACACCACCTGATATTTACAATCTGTTTGGAGAAGAAACATTGATAGAAATAAATCCCTGGCTTTCTATGGTAAAAACCCAGAAGTCTCCCCATCGCAAAGTTGTTGCACTGAGTGAGCTGCGCGACGCCCTCCCACTGTTCCGGTCAGTCAATGGTGCTGGATCTGTCTCTTGCTTCTCACACTCTTGAGTCAAAGCGGGGTCTGAAAGCTCAGGAATCAACTCCACAAGTCACTGCATCTTCTTCCTCTATCAGACCAGCTAACCAACCAATTTTCTGTAAAGAAGTCAGAACTATGTTCTGTGAACATTGACTCCAACAATGTTTTTGTCGTCCCTTTTAAGCAGCTTGGTGTAGGTGTCAGAAGAGAATGGTTCCTAAGAGACAACTGTTTAACAGGCACCTGCACAGTTCAAAAGGGCACTGAGAATTCAGCTGAATTTAATGCTTCTGTGGGGTGTTTCCATCACCTTTGGAGGCTTGTGGGCTCTTCTCTGGTTTTCTGTGAACTGTACTCTCCCTTTGAGGCACTGAGTTCAGCTCTGCTTCTCAGTCTTCGGCTCCTTTCCCTTCCTGCCCAGTTGGTCCATCCATGCTGTGAGGAGTGACTGCGTGCAAATCCCTCTCTCTCCTTGTTTTCTTTCATATAAATCCATTGGCTTGGCAGCTTTTAGTACCCAGCTTTTAGTGACACCTGCCACGGTTTCACCCCAGCCAGCAGCCAAGCCCATGCAGCCACTTGCTCACTCCCCCACCAGTGGGATCGGCAAGAGAATTAGAAGGGTAAAAGCCAGAAAGCTCATGGGTTGAGATAAAGACAGTTCAATAGGAAAAACAAAAGCCATGCACACAAACAAAGCAAAACAAGGAATTAATCTGCTGCTTCCCAAGGTTGGGCAGGTGTTCTGCCATCCCCAAGAGAGAAGGGCCCCATCACCCATAGCGGTGACTTGGGAAGACAAAGCGTCATCATTCCAAACGCTCCCTCCTTCTCCTCTCTACTTTATATACTGAGCATGATGTCATATGGTCTGGAATATCCCTTTGGTCAGTTGGGACCACCTGTTCCAGCTCCTCCCACCCTCCCAAGAACCCCCAGCCCCCTTGCCAACATGGAAGTATGAAGAGCAGAAAAGGCCTTGGCTCTGTGTAAGCCCTGCTCAGCAATATCAAAAACATCTCTATATTATTGTATTCAGCACAAATCCAAAACATATCCCCATACCAGCCACTGTGGGAAAAATTAACTCTACCCCAGCCAAAACCTGCACATCACATTTTCTCCAGTGCATGTTTTTCTTACAAGTTCTTACCTTATCTCAGGTGGTCCTCCTGGTCGCTGGCTCTGAGGCAGTGAGATACAGATTTCACCTAAGTCTCCACAGAGGGATTATTACAGACCTGTTTTGGATTTCTATCTCTGTCTTGTACTGCATCACTTCCCAAAATAAGCTTTTCACCCCCTGTTTTTGTTTCATGTGAAAATCCTGTTGATTCAAACTGACTGAAATATCTACAAGCAGTGGAACAAAGGGCTGAAGGTGTGAAGGACTTTGTCAATAAATTTAAATGGGTTTACACAGCTTGCTTTTTTTTTTTTTTCCTTTTTTTCCCCCTGTCCTATGTCTCCTGTGAATATAAACTGGGAAATTAGCCTTAGGATTATATATTACTGGAGAGAAGTACAGCAAGAAGGGATCAGTCACGGGTGAGGTTGACTGGGAAAAGCTTCCTCTGGGCTTTCTCCTGGTTGGCTCTAAAACACAGAAAAGTATATGCAAAAACCTGATTAAAGAGGCCTGCTTGTGTTTAAGTACATGTGTGTATAAATGATTATTTAAAAAACCCTCTACAAAATTGAAAATAAAGCACTGGTTTCACAGTGTAAAGTAAAGGCAAAACCAAAGCAGTCCTACTTGAAACTTGCTGTCAAATAGTACTCACTGAGCTATGGCTTTATAGCATAGACATGGTCACGTTAGACCAGAGACGAACATTTTCCATTAATTTAGCTTGTTGCATAAACAAGATGAGATTATGTGTACTATTTGCTTTTGAAACAGCATATTTAGCAAGAACATGCTGCTGCTGGATCCCCATTAAAGGTTAACTGAAGTGAGCTGTCATATTGGTCTCTTATCAGTTGTTTTCTTCCTGTGAAGTCAACCTGCCCATAATTCTCTGTCCTTGGATTTTGCGATTACACCTGGGTAGTCTGGGTTACCTTTAAGATGGTTAGACTAAAAATAAATAATAAACTCATGGAGATGATTGTCAGATTAAAAGTCACTGGGTTCTTGCAGAAAAGTAGCAGGTGTGTGGTCATCATCCTTTTTGTAGCTAATCCACCTACACCTTCAGGGACTCAGGAGTGTACCTGGATTTGGAGTAAGAAAAGTCTTGGAAATAGGGTGGCACAGCATAGCTTCACAATACTCTATAAACAGGGAAGTATTTTTCCATCACCACTGCTCTTGTCATTTGTATTATCATAAATAGCACCTGTTACATGTGATAAGCGTACATGAGGTTACATCCCAGGAACTCTCTTAGAAGTAATGATATATGGTTATCAGGGTCAGTCTGCCTTCCATCTTTGCTTTCACATTTATGAATGTTCTGGGCTTTGAGAGCAATGAGCTAGGATGCACCTCTAAGTTGCTAGAGCACATTTATTTCTTGTATTGATGTGTTTTGTGATGACTCCAAAAAAGGTCGAGGTCCTGCTGTTTTGCCTGCTCAAACATCCAGTGACAAACAAGCACACAAAACAGAAAGCATGAAAGAAAGGGTTAGCAGAAAACATTTGTTTATAAAGTAAGTTAATGTCCATTTTGATATATCTTCACATGCCATTCTTTCTTTTGCCAGTTCTGAGTCATAGTATCAGATCTGTGCAGCTACGGCACATTCACACACAACCACTTGTGTGGTTTCTTGTGGACATCAGTGACAGAAATGCTCTATTTGCATGGAAAAAAAATATTTTGGTGTTAGAAAATCAAAGGAGAAAAAAATCTTCCCACATTCCTCTTTTTTATCTTCTTTGAGATTAAAACTCTCATAGTAAGCTCCTGGCTCAGACAGGGACATTCCAATTTCTTAATAATAACAATGAAAACCAGTAAGCAGTAATAATATTTTTTCCCAATAATTTTACTTTATTTGCTTGACAGTTTTCTTCCTCGGTTGTTCTCTTCTTCTAAATGCCTCCGTCTGTTGAGATTTCAGTGTTGGGATTTAATATGTAACAAAATGCACCAAGACCTTCTTCTTAATCTCACCCCTATCCTTTTTTAGCACCAAAGTGGTTGCATGACCATGTGGTATCTGAATCATTTTCATGGGTTTACTGTAAATGGCAGAGGTGTAATAAAACAGGAACTGGAGCACTTCAGTCCTGCTGCAACAGTGAATGTCATTCACTCTCATGACATCAATGGTTATGCACCTGCACTTTTGTCAAAATGTTCCCAGTTGCATTTTTCACAAGGTTTGATCTTTCAGAGATCTCTTCCTCTCCTGCTACAATGATTATTTGGTGGGATTTTCTGCCTGAAATGACATTTTGGGTCTAGATGTGTGTTTTTTGATGCTCTATTAACAAATCCTACACGCACACTGAAACACAAACTCAAACAGAAGGTGAGGAAGGACCAGCTAATGAAACAGCTAAACCTCCGCTTGCTGTTTTTTCAAACCACAGTGCTTGCTACAGACACGTGAATTGAAGTTGCAGGGGCTTCTTCCAAAAGTAAATGTTTTTAGCTGTTCTGTGTGTCATTTTTAATATATTCCATATTAGTTATTTTAAGTTTAGATGTGTTCAAAGTGACATCTTGTTTTGACATTTCAGATAAAAACAGAATTACTTTTTCACTGATTTGTTTTCACTTAATTTTTGCTTCAGATTTTTGGGGTGTAAAGGTGACACTTGAAGTTACAATAAACCAAACACCTCATGTTCATAGCTGCTGAAGGGAAAATGTGTGTGAAATTAAAATGTTCACGGGTTTGTTTTCTACTGGGTGTTCCATTCTTACATTTGTTCTGAAAAATAAATCTATTCTTTGCCATAGTTCACTGTTTCTTGGTAATGTTAGCATGGATGACAGCAGGGCAAAGGTGAATGCTGTCTTTCCAAATGCTGCTTGCAGAAGTGTGCAGGACTGAGCAGGAGCACAGGGCTCTGAAGGGGTGACCTTCTGCCATGGGATGGGAGCTGTTAGGTCAGCTTAGCAGATTTTGTCCCAGAGGCATCTCCAAACTGAGCTGACAACTGGGTTGAGGTACTCTCCACAATACTGACACCTCCACCTGTGGTTGCCATCAATTCTAGTCTCAAATAAGATCAAGTAATGAGCTGTGTCATTCGTTCACACTTTTGAGATTGTATAACACATGACGAGCAGAGTATTTGGTGTGGGTACAGAGTAGGAGTTCTAATATGAAACACTTATATCCTGGGATCTGGGCATTTCCCAGCTCACTTCTAGTTCACAGTGAGCTGAAAGCTTGGTAAGTCTTGGCTCATTAAGAGAATCACTGGGATCTGTCTCAGAAAGGAGAAACCCTCCAGCCCTCTCCAAAGGAGTCACATCTCCACAACTGATGGTATCAAGTACTGACTTAATGGGAGGAAGTGTTAGAGACCCTTTCCCGCTGGACCTAATGAACAAGGGGCATATGAGGCAGGAGGAGGGAGAAAAAGGGGGAGGGATCTGAGCTATAAGGGGAAGCAAGTCCTGGAAGAATAAATGCTTCAGTCTGTCTGAGATTGTGACGTGACCTCCCACAGGACTGTTGCAAATCACTTACCATCCTGTCACAGGAACTGGGGAGGGTCAAAGGACTCTTGAGTACTAACCTAAATGCTGCAGAGACATGCTTCACTTGGTCTTCTGTTTCTTTTCACATTTTCTCACAAGCCTCACAGTTAAACTGATCTGGATTTGTGGTTTTCAAATCTTGCCTTTATGAGCACAATTTCAGGTACATGGCTGGACTCTAAGGTGTCAATGACCTTCAAGGTGGGAATATTCCAGGTATCAGACACACTCATGAGGTCAATGCTTCTCATACACCTGTTTACCAGGGTAGCTAAGGGAGAAAAGGATATGCCTCTGCTTAATTTCAAAGGCTAGTTTCAGAAGTGACAATGGATGCATCTCTGAAGGAGAAATACCTCCCAGTAGAAACTGCAAGCTAGGAGCAGTCACTGGCATATGGCATGGTAAAATCACTCCGGAACTGTGGGTCCCAAAGGAGAACATTACACTGTGACTAGAGAACACACCTGACTTCTTGCCCAGTTTTATAATGTGTTTGAAATCAGTACGTTGGATACATTTTAATTTCCATTGCTCTAATGACCTGATGATTTACTGAAACACTTTAATGGAGTTTCCAATGACCTTAAAATGATAGTATTTTTTAAAAAAGTGCTTAAGTGCAGACTTTTATGAGACAAACAGAGCCAAACTTCTCTTTCAAAAATATGATTTTTGCAAATGTGCTTGGTTCTAAAAATCTCAGAGCTGTTTTTCAGAGTGACAGAAATAAGATAAATGCCAGAGTAAGCAGCAGTTGATCTCATAACGCTGAAGTTTCAACCCTAAATGAGCAAAGCATTCATTTGCTGCATACAGAAGCAGCTCCAGAAAGTCTGAATGTCTTTCAAACTACCCGTGAACAGCATGGAAGTACTTCTGTCTTGTGGTCACCTTTGACTCCATGAGCAATGAACATCTTCACAGGAATATTTGCAAACAGCATTTAACCTGTCATAATCTGGACTTATTAAATATGCTCAGGCTTATCTTTTTCTCCTTTCTCTCTCTTCAGTTTTCAATCTGTACCATTTAAAAGTTTCAGTATCTTCTACTCTCTCAGCATCCTAACTCTTTCTACACAGAGACAGTGTGACTACTTTACTTAGGGGTTGAGCACTTGAAATTCATTTCCTTAGCCTTATTTTCCCAAACCTGTTTGCTCAAAACCATAGTGCTCTTTGGCAAGGTTTTCAGCCTTTCTTCTTCACTTCCGCAGGTTATCAGAAAGCTAACTCTTTCCCCCAAGTATCTTGACAACAGAGCCTCAGAGACAGAAGAATTTAGTTTACAATTTACAATATGTGTATATGACTCAACATCTTTTCTTCCGCCCCACTTTTGTCAGACCAACCTACTCCTAAGGAAATAATTTCTTGAAGGTTGGCAGACTCTTGCCTTTACTGGTTTTCAGTGGCGCCTGTTAGGTAAATGTTTGACAGATTGACTACCAGTTATATTTAATACCAGAGAATTTTTAAAAATCTGAAACCATTCAAGCTCATGCAATTGAAGATTTTCTTAGACTTGGATGTACAGCTTTTACAAAGATGTTTAAGCTCCAAAAATAGAATGTGCTTTGTTACTCCTCTCAGGTCCAGGGACTCCCTGATGTTCTAGTTCCCAGATGTGGTAGTTTGTGAACTGCTCTGTCCTCACCCCTTTGGGAAATAAATAAGAAATAGTAAGGAAATAGATCTGCAATACGATCCTACCACAGGTGTGTCTGAACTCTTCCCAGCCTTACTTCAGATCAGAAGGGAAACCACCTGTGAGAGAAAGGAGCAGGTAACTCTTGGCAGGCATATGGCAGAACAAAGTCACAGCAATCACTGTGGGGTCATGGTCAAAGACAGAAGAAATGGGAGTCTTCTGTGTAAACTGTGGTGAGGAGATATTTGATGAAGAATCTCTCTGGGATTGGATGAACACTTGGAGATTTGTACATACAGGCTTCATGGAGCATAATCAGTAACCAGTTATGAAGAATCAAACCCGAACAATGTAGATTTTTTTATCAGTTTTTAAATACTCTGAGCTTTTAGAAAATCCAGATTTCTTTCTTCTTTCTTTCCTTCCTTCCTTCCTTTTTTGTTTCCTTCTTTCCTTTTTTCTTTCCTTCTTTCCCCCAATCTGAATGCATAGATATTAATTCAAGAATTATTGATAGATGAGTTATCCTATGGCAAATAGTGAGGGAAGTTTGGGCATGTTAACTTTGTCACAGGGAAGACTCAATGTATTAGTCCTATACTTCTATCAGAATTTATTATCTCTTTGCCCCCTATATATTTCGAAATAAAATGTTTTATTTTTAGTGTTTGGTATTTAGTTTTGATATTTAGGTTTTTTGCACCACAGATTACTTGTTAAGACCTTGCTCATTTATCATAAATAAAATGTGTAAAGGTAAGTCTGAAGATATACACTACATACCTAATCTGCCGTCTAACCTTCACTCGCTAATCTGTGGTATTTATAGAATGCTAATCATTAGATTAGGCATTTATCTTCAATGATATAAGGCAGACTTAGCTTTAACATTATAGTGGGCTCTATACTATGTCAAAAGTTTTATCCTCTCGATCACTCTTCTCAGCAGGGGAGGGGGCTAAAGGGAGGAGTTGCCTTTTCAGTGCCACTCTGGAGACGACATTATTAGCCAGGACCATTTTCTAACTTTGTTTTTAAAAACTGTGGCCATTTTATACCTTGTTTTGCAGCATTTTCCACTTGCTGAGCAATAATAAGTGGTGCATCTGTCTACATTTGAAATGGCATATGATGCCTATTCCAGTGCTGATAAGGGTGACTGTACAAACACCACCTCCTTGATGGGGAAGCTGCAGAAAAACGGCACAATTTGGTACGAAGTCACTTCTGGTTTATTTTATAATCTCTACAACCGACCCTCCAAGGTGTACCCTTATAAAAATTTTCCAATTTGCCCTTATAAAAATCCACCAGTTTTTCTAGTATGAAGAAATAAAAAAGTTGGTGTGAGGCAGCTTAAAACCTACTCATGTCTTCAGATTCATACCCCTTTCCATACACTGTTTAAGCCAATCCCTCACCTTTCACCAAGGGAGAAATGGCCCTAGCAAGTGATGGATGCTTGGGTTTTCAGAGGAAGAAGGCTCTGACCCCGTGTTCCTGAGAGGCAGGCTATACCTGTTAAAAAATCAGAGAAAGAGTTTACTTATTGTTTGGGTATTTTCTTGCTTGTTTGTTTGTTTTGTTTGTTTGCTTGAACAGCTTAAAGAACTTTTTTGGGTTTATTTATGCACATTCATCCATGGAAATCTATTGCTGCTTTAGATTTATAAGAAGCTGAAGAGTTAAGAAATATGTTCCTCTGTCATCCTGCCTTCTGACCGAGGAGCATCGCCGAGCTGTTATTTACTTTCTGTACTTATATTCTTGGATTTGGTTATAGCTCCAGATGGCACATGTTTGCATTCACATTTGCAACAGCTGAGGTATGATTGGGCAGTTTCAGATCTCTAACAAAATGTCATTGGTTTAAAATGAAGACAAACAGTCCCCCTTCTTCAGTCAGTGAGCAGCACCTGTCAAAAAGTCACTTTAAATGCTACTTCAGTGTTTCTGAAAACAAAGAACAGCAGAACATGAGTTAAACATAGATGCCCGGGGTAGGTTTCTAAGAAGGGGGCTTTTCAGAGCTGCTATTTCACACCAAGATGTGGGGCAGAAGTTCAGAGGTGTTTGCCTTCACTGTAACTCAGTAACCAGAGGCAAATTTAAAACAGGCCCACTTTCAGTGATAGACAACATTTCACTGCAGGATTTCCTGGGGCAGCTGCTTCTCTAATAATTTGCTACTTCTATTCAAGCAGCTATCATCAAAAAGATTCTGATTTTATCAGACCTTAATCAACCAAAGTACTTTAAGCACATGCTTACCTTCTATGACTTGAGAAGTTCACTCACTGATCTTCAGGTTAGGCTGAACATGTTTAAATTAACTAGATTCATGATATATGTAGACTTGCTTCAGATATAAGGACCAAATCTCACTTTGCCATGGCATTACCAGAAGCTAAAGACACTGTTTCAGAGCTTGTTTCAAAACTGAGCAGGCTTCAGCTTGGGCCTGATATTTCCCAGTCTCTGCCTAGCTGAAACAGGCAGCCTGAATCATAGCTCTTGGTTCCTCTAGCTGAGAAATGAATACCTTTATTGCTCAAGAGATATGGTTTGCACCATGAGACAAGGAGGAGATGTAACCCTTCCAGAACGAATGGTTTTATTACTGTCTCCTTTTGTCATCATTAAGGCTGTTAGAGAAGTCAACTGTCCTCAAAAGTACCAGTGACACGAAATTCACCCAGCTCCTCCTAGAAAATAAGTTGTATAAAACTTCTAGAGAATCCTGTTCTGAAGTCATATGTATATTTATAGGCCAATTAAATGCTTTTACATGAGACCAGAAAGATAAGAGATCACTGAATCAAGGAATATGTGCATATATCAACCTGGTGTGACATCAAAAAAAAGCTGCTGTCAGCTTCCCAGGAAGGTGTTTCCTTCTTGTAGCCCATATGAAATAATAGTGGAAGATTCTTTTTCTCCAGAAATGCATCTGCCTCCAGCCTCACCTTTTAGGAAAGTAGGAGAGCTCACATCACTGCTCAGTGGTAACATAGTTACCATTTACATTACATATATACATATAATCCAACACATATATGTATATATATATATGCATATACATATAAACCATCTTGTATATAAACTACCATCTATATATATAGACATTTCTATATATAGACACTCTACTGCAAGGACAGCATCAGATTTTCTGCCCCATAGGTCTTTTAAACAACTCACAGCATTGAGTGAGCTATTCTGAAGAGCGTTGCCTTCAAAGTTTCAGAATATGAATGTCTGCTGATGGCACAAAATTACTGAGGTAGACTAGGGGTCTCAGAAGAATTGTAGAAAGGCTTAATGAAAATCATCAATTAGGTGTCAAAAGATAATTATGTGTGTATATATATTTATAAATATATTTATATGACAGAGGATAAACATATAGACATGATAAAACACTCCTAACTCCACTACTGACTAACATAAGAGCCTCTGAACTGATGAACATCATTCGGGAGTAAAACTTGGGGGCTGTGACAGTTTCATGGCAACAACAGCTCAGGAGTGACTTCTGGGAAAGGCAAAACACAAATTCTCATCCTGTCCCTGTATAAACCTATGCTTTCCTAAGTCCTCTCCTGTTCTGACTTTTTTCACACTTCTCCTTAAAGAATATCTTAGAAAAGTGATAGGGCCAAGAAAGATTCAGAGAAGGGTAACAAGATGATCAAAGGCCTAGAGCCACTCTAAAGAAAGAAGCTACATCTCTAGTTTGGACAAAGGATGAATGTTTGAATCTTACTGAGATTTGTAAAATAAAGCAAGCCAGAGAAAGAATGAATAGGGATTGATTGATTCCCTTTTTTCTTTTTTTTCCCAGTTCAAAAGTAACAAGGTACAGATCCAGCAAATGTCATCTTCAATCAAGGTTTGTCTCACATCACAGGCATCCACAGAGCTCCTTGACACAGTCTGATGTGCATGTTCATGTGGCTTCAGGAGCAGACTGTGTAAGATCACAGGTTAGAAATTAATTGAAAGTTATTAAATGCGTAAAATCATTCTGGTTCAGGATTTCCCCCAAGCTACAAATGATTGAAGATGGAAAAAAATGCTTGTGAGAAGAGTGGTATATATCATACATTCTTCCTGAAGGACTCTTGTTTGGCTACTGCCAAGGCAAGGATAAGATGTCCATGTAAGCTCCTATATTGTCTGACCAGCCTCTCAAGCCTTCCAAGTATTCTATTAGTTGAATTAATGCTATGGACTATGAGCCAAAAATAATACGTGTTATACTTTTAGACCTAATAGCATATGCATTATTTTTATTCCCAGCAATAGTGTGAATATCAAAGGGCTGTATGCAGCAATCATAGAATTGCAGAATGGTTTGAGTTGGAGGGGACCTGAAAGATCATCTAGTTCCAACCCGCCTGCAATGGGCAGGGACACCTTTCACTAATAACAGGTTGCTCAAAGCCCCATCCAGCCTGGCCTTGAACACTTCCAGGGATGGGGCATCCACAATGTCTCTGGGCAACCTGTTCCAGTGCCTCACCATGCTCACAGTAAAGAATTTCTTCCTAATATCTAATCTAAACTGACCCTCTTTTCGTTCTTTTTAATTTTCTGTGTGTAATTAGGACACATTGTTTTGTTGTCCAAATGCTGGCATTTGTGTCTGTGGAGCAACTTAGATGGTTGCAGAGAGAATGTGGTGACAGTGAATGTGGGTGTGTGTGCCTTGCAGACTGAAAAAAGTATATAAATGCAAAGCAGAAAAAATAACATTGATGTGACTGTGTCTTAGTGTTCTGATAGTGCTAGAGATAGCTAAAACAGATAAAAATCCATAGGGGATTTCTCATATCACAAAATTGGGGTTTCGTATCACATGCTTTCTTAACATATGAGAATATGAAGCATTGCTACTGTAGCAAGAAGACTTAGATGCTTTATCTAGGGGCACGTAGCTGCAACCGTTCTATTGGGGCGATTCTAGAAAGAAAAAATTAACCCTTGCCTCATTTATGAGCATAGCGCTAAATTTAGCTACTGGTCCTCTGTGTTTGAGAAAATTGGGTCATGCAGAAAGCTCATTTCAGGCAATTTTGAATCAGGACCACCAGTATAGGTTTCACCTACAGTTCCATATTGACTCATAATTCTAAATAATCATTCTCTCAGAAAAAGCTGATGATGTGTGCTTAGCAGTCATACTGAGGCAGCAACCTTTACTCTGTATTTTTGGTAAACAGTCATAAAGTTATTATAATATACCAGGAATTCCTGTTAGAAAAAAATATCATTTGCCTCTGCCACTTAGATATATATACAATCAAAGGAAATATGTGATGACAAATAGAAATGGTATCCAACACCAAATGCTACGGACATCAGGACTCACTGCAGATGACTGATGCAGATCTCATTAAAAGAAAATTAGGAAAGGAATCAATTTAATCTGGAGTAGAACTTTAATTAGCACAATTAATAGGAACTGTGAAATAATGACATGAACTGTGAAAGTGAAATGGTCAGCTGTGAGAAGGTGCTTTTTTTCCTTGGATTACAGGAGCTGGGTTTCTCAGAACCCGTTTTCTGGCCTAGATTACTGAAACACCGCCATGCTCACCAGCAGTTAGAAGTCAAATCTTCTTTTCACAAGCAAATGCTATGTAAGGATGGTTTTAGCAAGCTCAGTCTCCCTGTCTAGCACAGCCATTAGGCAATCTGTGTAATTCATTCTGAACCTCGGATGGCATTAACCCTACAACTGGAGTTCATTCCTCAGGCCAGCTTGAATTCTACATCAAGAATAAAAAGGATAGTGCTATCTGGGGACTCCTCCAATGGACAGCAGTAGGGAGCTGTTGAACGGATGGAGAGGTGGACAAGCAAATCCCACCAGTGGCGCTCTGCGTGCCCTGACCTTCACTGCAGCTCCATCTCAGCAGCACTGATTGCTCAACTTCGAAGCAGTCACCTCTTCCTCCACTTTTTATCCCAGAAGGGGAAAATTTTGCAACATAAATATCACGGAGAGGTAAATAAATGGAAATTTTAAAATGGCCCAGCATGGAAAAAACTAAAGTTGAAGTGAAAAAAAATTCACAGCTATGCATCTGATGGGAGGGCCTCTAGCCAAGGGCTTGGAGATCTGGCAATTGAAGACCTTTGAGCTGTTGTTTTTAATGCTCATTTTTTGTTAAGATATGCTAAGAGCCCAGATGGTAGGAATACATGAACATTATGCTTGATGAAAAAAACTTAGTACCTCTTCCCCCATATAAAAGCAAGCAAGAGAGTGTGAAGTAACAAAAACTTGAGTTCCTTTTGTTCCTGCTACTTAATGTCCCCTGATGTTTACTGAAGAGTTCTGGCAATTCAATCATTCAGCTCTTGCTCTGCTACAAAAGTTCACATATGCAACAGTACAAATTGCCATGTTTTCTTCATTGGTTTGTATTAGGAATATTTAATTGCACAGTAAGTCTGGGAGAAATATTCTGCAGTAAAGGAGGGAACTGTACTGGGTGCCTTGCATTGTCTTATTCTACCTCGATGTCAGATGCTCAGGCTGCTCAGGGAAGTGGTTGAATCACCATTCCTGTAAGTACCTAAAATACAGGTAAATTTGGTGCTCAAAGATATGGTTTAGTGGTGGACTTGGCAGTGCTGGGTTAATGGTTGGACTCGATGATCTTAAAGATCTTTTCCAACCCAACTCATTCTATGATTCTAAGTCTGTGTGTTCTGTGTTTCAATTTATCATTTGCATGAGCTATAGCAGCTGACCTTCTCTAAAGTTTCTCTCAAATGTCACAGAAACATGGGATTTCCAACTCACAGAAACGTGGGATTTCCATCCCTGGGACATAGGTGTCACACATCCTGTTAGTTACAGTGAATGAACACTGTTAAGTGCTCTATGAAAAATAATGGTGAACATCCACAGAATTTTCAGGTAGCTCCTTTAAACAAGAAATAGAAACGCCTACTCAAGCAGGCACTTCAAGAAGTGCCTGGTGACACAGCATCATTTGTAAGTATAAATGCATTCCTGTGCCCTCAGGAGCATTAGTTAGTGGGCAATGTCAGTGTACCAGTAAAAACATAGACAGCTTGCTCCTTCTTCACTTACGGTGTCATTGTTTTTCCCGGGCTTCCCCTGTACGTGTTATAGATCCGGCCTTTGGCAAAAGACCACTGCCTGGTGGCAGCAGACCAGGCACAGCCTGTCTGCACTGGAGCACCGTGGTAAGTGATGCCTGTGCCCCCGACAGGTGTGAACCCTCCCGCTGGCCCAGGGCTACGGCAGCCCAGTGCGACACCAGCAGCCGGCAGCCCCGCCTCGTTCGGAGCAGACTGGTGCAAATAAAGTTCAAGGTAACTTCACAAATCAGGATCATATTACTTTTCAGCTACCCATGTATATAAAAACATGTGCTGCCTCACTGTGTGGGAGAAATGCTCTTTCCTGCTGTTGATGCATAGCTCCACACATGGTGTTTCTTGCCACAGGGAACTCTGACTCTATGGCTGCCAAGATCGCAATTGAAAAATTTGGGAAATGTCAGTGTGAGACACACCATACTAAGAGCATCCTGTATCAGATTCTTAACAAAGAGCGTGGAAGTGAGACCAAGTGGCACCAGCAGCATCACAGTCCCCACTTCTCCACAGGAAGCAAGGGCTGCTCTTGTTCGGACAGGAGAAGAGTTGTCCTGAAAACACCAGAAGCCACAAGCAGAAGAGCTTCTGGAGTGCTCTTGAAGACTTCAACTTTCATTAGAAACTTGCCTTCTTTTTATCACATGCCTTTGGATGATCAGTTTGTTCTCATACAGCAGAACTGGGCCCCTCTTTTTGTCCTGGGCATGGCACAAGAAGGGGTGGATTTTGATCTGAGAGAGATTTCAGTCCCTAGTTTATTGAAAAAAATCCTCCTCAATCAGTCTTTGACAGCTCACAATGAACTGGGCAGCTCATCACCAGGAGCATCTTTAGCAGAAGTTCAGAAGATGAAGAATCTCTTATGGAAATGCTGGGACCTGGACATAAGTGCAAAAGAATATGCCTACCTTAAAGGAATTATTCTTTTTAATTCTGGTGAGTCCTCCTGGAAACTACATAGATGATTATGGGCTTAGAAAGACGTTTGGCATTTTCATTTGTATATAGACAAATGTTTAGTTTTACTCTTGCCTATGAATACAGCTAAACTTTCTCAAAAATCCATATTCCACAATTTAATGATTTTTCTGCCTGAAGTGGTTTATTTCAGTTCCTTGGCTGTGTGCAGTAGGTCACCCATTGTAAGCCAAAACAGCTTCTATTAGACAAATTTTAAGTCATAAATAATTAACAGTGTCACTTCAAATTGATTTTCAGTTCAAAGATAATACAGCAGCCTCAACCTCTACAGCAAAGGAGAGACAGTACATGGGTACACAATGTAAGCATTGGAAGCGTTTTAACAAAGACTTCCTCTGTAACAAGAACTCTGGAGAAGATAAAATAATCCTTATCAAATGATGCTCATCAATGAGGCAAAAGGATGCTGTGTTGATGTTACACAGCTTTTATTTATTTATATCCTTTATTTGTATAATTTATCATCTCTATATTCAAAGCCTGCAACAGCAATCATGGAGCAAACTAAAACTGGTGATTGCATCCTCTCACTTGAGATATCAAGTTCAGGCTCTTTAGGAAGGAAGGTTTCCTCAGTCAGCACCGTGGAGTGCATGAGTCATCAAAAGCTGAGCTCTGAGTACACTAAAGTAAATGGAAAGACTTACTGACTCCAGCCTGCTCTGGCTCAAATCCCTGGCTCCTTCCACAGCCATCACTGCTGTTGGCTGCACTGTCAGCAGTGTGCTGTACTTCAGACTGCACCAAAAGGATACATGAATGCTTCAGTTATTCCATTACATTTCTTGTGGTGAATGGTTTATAGGCTGCTCAAAAGCGGTATGACTTTATATTTGTTTCCAATGGGATTCAGATTCTGACTCTTGAGGTGGAATGTCACCCAGATGTTTGATATTGCCTTGTGTGTCTATGCTGCAGCATCAAACCAGTGGAGTTTGTTTCAGTGCAAGTTATTTTACCAAGCTTTTTCACAATAAAATCAGGCTGAACAAAACCTCCAATTATATCCAGGGGGTTGCTAAGAAGAGAAATGGCTCATCTGCAGCAGCTTACAAATTTTAATTAGCAGGCATTCTTATTATCTCTGTGGGTAAAATCAGATTTTCACTTAAGGAGAAAGCATCAGAAGCAGAGTTATGTTCTGGATTTGTGCCCTCTAAGGCCTGCTGCTTCCCTAGGGTGCTGTATGAGAGGGCCAGCAGCACCTGATGCTGTCTGCAGACACATTCCAGTGTTTCAGAAATGTCACCTAGCTCATAGGTGGGATGAACCTGTTCTCTGGAATATTTCTCCATGAGCTGCAGAAGGTAGCTTTTCCCAGGAGAGCCTTGGCTAGGTGGCTTCGAAGAGGTCACAGTTTCTGTGGGTGATGGGTCCAGCTGCAAGGCCTACTCTATTAGGACACAGGCAATAAGTCAAAGGAAGGAGCGGGTAGGTCTGTCCTGCCACACAGGAACAGCTCAGAGAGAGGTGAAAGTGTTCTTGTGGTTTTGAGAGTTGTCTGAACAGCAATTGGAACTGCACAGTGAAGGGACGGGAATTGTGAAAAACAATGCTGCTAATTAATCAGTGCTGTATATATACATATTTATGGAGTGTTTTCTATACATACATATATTTTAAAACTTCATCAAGGCTGTGGCAGGACTTCTGTTAGAAAGGATACTCTTAAGAGGTTTATAGTTCAGCTGGAAACATGTGTTTGACTGAGTACTATTACAACAGATCTCAGAAAACAAGTGTCTCATTATATGTAAATTAAACCAAGTGTTTGATTACACAGAAAAAAAGACCAAATGGGGAAATTAAACATATTTGAAGGGATATAAACAATTGCAATTTCATCCTGAATATACAAAATCCTGGCAATTTCCTTTCCATGAAAAATCCGACACTTGGAACCATCCTCACAGCTTGCAGCTGCTGGTAATCCCGGAGGAGATGATGACTTTTCCAAAGTCTCCATTTCTGGCTAGCCTTGTTTCAAGTTTGGCTGAGACTTCCTCTCCTCTGTGGCAGTGATGTTTAGGAAGAGAGCTGCTGAAGGCTGACAAAGGGCAGCCAGTTACAGGTTGAAGAAAACCCAACCAGGTTGGTTTTGCCCTAGTAGAGGGCACTAGGCAAGAAGGCAGAACCTCCCACACCTAAATGAATGATCTTGTGTGAAATGTTCCCTGTTGTAAGCTATTCAGATCCTATCCCAGGGAGGGATAGAGTGCTGCTTGCACACGCAGCACTCTAGCCTCTGCCAAATAGGCCTAGAGTGTGTGCTACCTCTGTCCAGGCTGCAGCAATTCTAGGAAAGAAAAGATGTTGTTATCCTTAGGCGGTGAGAACAGGAGGCAACAGATTGCTGAGAGCTACATGACAGATCAAAGGATAAACACAGGGTGTTCTTTGCACTGAGCCCTGGCATGTGGGTCATGATGCATCTCACAGAGAATCTTTATGCTCTTTTTAGACTGTAAATGAAAATATGTACATAGCATGGTGAACCTTAGTTCCCCAGCTTAGTCTAGTAAGCAGAGGCAGTAACAGGGTGGAGATGGGGCTGGGTAGACTGGAGAACCACATTCTCATTCTTCCAGCCTGCTTGCTGCTCCAAACCACCATCTCCATCTTCCTGATGTTACCTACCTAGTGTAGATTAGAGCTGGAATTTTTCCACCTACTCAGACTAAGAGCTCAGCAGCATTTGGTGGGTAGACAACACAATAAAGCTTCTTCTCCCCCTGTGCTGAGTCAGTTACCTGCTGTTACTATTTCAAAGCTGGATTTTAATGTAACGGGCCATATTCCTATGTGCTTACAATGCTGCTCAATGCTCCTTCAAATTATTGAATGACACATATCTTCTTTTATTAAAAAGTATTTTTAGAAAGTGTTTATTTTTCTACAGAGAAAGTAGTGCTATAAGTCAGAAATCCATCGAAGGGCTCGGAACAGAAGCGTTTACTCAAGATTTGCCATTTTACTTTTTGTTTTGACAGGATGCTGTGTCCTAAAATGTCTCCCCTATGTACAAACACTGCAGCAGGAAGCTCAGCAAGCCTTGTTGGAGTTTATCTCAACAATGTTCCATGGAAACCTGGGCAGGTTTGCTTTGATTCTTCAGCTAATTGCCTCTCTTCGAGACATTGATGCAGATGCTATTGAAGAGCTCTTCTTCAGGCCCATTCGAGGAGAGGCCATCCTAAACATATTGCTGCTAGAAACATTATCTATCAAGCCAGACTGGCTTTGAAAACAGATGACATCTGAGCTCTCAAATACCTTTTTTGAAGAGATGAGAGGTTATTACAAGCTAAATAAACACATTCCAAACAAATCATTGATGCATCTTTGTAAGCCATATTTTTTTTTTTTTTTGTATGAAGTAGGTTTTTTAACATTTTAGAATTAAAGCAGAGAAATCCAAGCATTTCATGATTTTGTGTGCTTTCAAAAATCCTTAGTTTAAAGTATTCAAGGACTGTCTAGGAGCACCAGCATACTTTCCAGTTGTGCTAGGTTCAACCACGTTATTTCTAGTGAGCATTTTTACAGCTGTTTATACTATATGCTTTTGGCTTTCCAGAAGTTTTGGCTTTCAGAAGCCAGGGCAATGGTAAATTTTAGTCGGTTGAAGATTAATAGATACATAAAAGGCTGGTCAATGGTAAAATCAGCATAAATCCTTCCTTTTCTTGGGATGTCAGTCCCTGATCCCAATTCCCTTTTTGTTCCACTGAGAAGTTTAGCCTCTTGGCTGTAATTGCTTGATGGACTTCCCCCTTATTAACTGCTTTTTATACGTTCTTTTTCTAAGTCTTGCAGTAAACTGTGGGCATTAAATCCCTCTCCTATTATTTACAAAGTTCTTCCCAAAGTAAGAAGCTGAACAACATGAATCAAAAATTTGTTGACTAGACAAAAGCCGTTGCTCAGGATTGTTTCCAGGATAGCAATAACAAAGGCTGAAAGCTAGTGTGTCATGCCATAAACAGCAAAACTAATGTAGCCCAGTTTCCTACATATTTAAGACCTTTTTCCTTTAGCCCTCCCTGCATCCTTTTATAATTACCTTCACTTCCCTTCAAAGAGATGTCAGATGTTCCTTGGACGGCAGAAATGCTAAAATACGGTTTCCTACAGATGTGTACAATCTGTCCCTCCACCTCTCACTGCAAGAGTTCCACGTCTCCACCTCCAAGTACACTACAGTATTCCCCTCAACACCTCGCTGTCGCCCAACCGTCTGGCTGGGGAAGAGACAGCATGTGTGTGCTGACTTGTCATCTGTCAGGATAAAAAAACCATTGAGCTGAAACTTTAGCTGCCGTAATGGAAGGTATTTGAATCCCTTACCTGTCCCATTCCTCTGCCAATGGTTTCCATGAAACTTGGAGGAATTAATTTCTGAGTTTTTTCAGTAGTGGGTCCAATCTAGTTTTGTTTGGCAAGGGGGCTCAAGTTCACCAAATGGGTACTGACAAGCAGGTAGACAGACAAGAGGACAAAGAGTATGATAGCTTAATGCACACTTCCTTAGAATGTCAAGCTAAAATCATAAGAAAGAGAACTGTATTTATATATATATGTATGTATATACAAATGGCCGTCAACAGAGATGGATGTTCAAGGACTTTCTTTTAAAAAAAAGCTCAGTGGGAAGAGAGAAGAATTTTAGACAGAGGTAAAAAATACAGAAAGCATGCAAAATGAGAAACAGTCATGGGAGTTTAGAGAGAGGACCAGCAAGGGAGATCAAAAAAGGCAGGAGGGGGGGATAGAAGTAGCTTATTAATAGAGCTCATTTCTGTGTAGAGTGCAGCTTACTTTCATAAGCCAAAGTCCTGCTTAGTGACTCACCAATAACCTGAACCCAGGACAGGGTTCATGGTTCAGTAGCCTGAATTTCAGGCTACTGAGAACATACCAGACAGCCTCTGTTCACAACTTTACTTCTTATCAGAATCTACTGCAAGGTCTTTGACTTTATCTGTAAGATATACAATGGCTTCAATTCAACTCTCCTTGAATTGGAGGGCACAATGCCAACAAGTTCCCATGGCTTGGCTCACCTGGAAGACAGTGCTGTATTTGCTGATGGTTCTTAGCCTCGTGTGTGTTTATGTAACCAGTTGTCTGAAAAGAACACCTAGCACTCCACAGCGAAGATCACAGTCAACAGCTTGGGTTTTCAAGATGACTTGACCTTATACCATGAAGGCAAATACTACGCTTCAGAGGGAACTCCCACAAGATCTGATACTCACGGACCTCACCTCACGGTTCTCTGAATATAAGATTCAGTCCTTCAACAGGTCTTCAACAAAACACATCTTTACTCCATATGCAATTATAAAACTCAACAACCTTGAGATAATGCTCTGTGTAAGCAAACATTCCCCATCTCACAGACCTGATCACAGAGGGAGCATGACTTGTAATAATCATTTGCTTGGTATCCTGTTTGAAGAGGCTGAGATAGTACTGTCTTGCTGAGGACAGAGGACAAGCTGTATCTACTGTAAATAAACTGCGTATGAAGGTGTAGGCTATGCAGGTACAAGAAACAGGTAGGAACAGGAGAGGTGAGGGATCATGAGCAGAGGTTAGGAGCAAAAGCAGGAGCTCTCCCTGTAAGGTGGAAAGGCAGAGCACAAGACAGCCTTTAGCAGCCAATGGAAATAATGCATTGGAATGAAGAAGCAGAGACAGAAATGAACAGAAGGTAAAAGGAAGACAAGGGAAAATTCTTGCTCCCCTCCCCCTCCAAAAAAAAAAAAAAAAAAAAAAAAAAAGAGGAGGGAAAGAGGGAGANNAGAGAGAGAGAGAAACAATGAGGAGAGAAAGGCTTGTCACCACTTATTTTAGCTTCTGGAATTGGAACCAGAAGCACTGTTTCTCCAGCTGTGGAATCCACCAACAAAGTATGTGTATCCATCTCCCTCTAGTGCTCAGGAGATGACAGTATCACCATCACCCACAGTGTGAGATGAGCTGATGGACACCTGCCAAATAAAGTACCTGGTGCTGCTGATGACCCAGGCAGAGCTTTCACTCAGAGACATCGTTCCTTTCCCAGTTGCTGACTTGTTCAAAATAGTGTATGACAATATTTTTAAATCGTTAGAAGAAACCTACGTTTGCAAAATCAAGAATGAAAGAGTAAATTCAATTTTCTTGTGAAATCTTATTCCATACTCCTTCTGAATATTATCATAAGCTCTTTTAGTGACCTGATTATAAACTCCTGTGGTTTCCCCTCAGGACTCCCTGCCTTACTTGGGGCAAAGAATGGCCTGTGCTGATGGAATTTGTTACGACTATGCAATGAAGGAGGCTGCTGTTGGCTAAGGCTCAACTGCTTTTGTTGCAGCACTAACATTGCAGAATATGGATTAAAATGGATCTACAGTGACAGAAGCATTGCTCATACAATTGAATTGGACAAATGACACCTTATAGAGCGTGGGCCAGCCAAGTGAATTCAAGTGGCATTATCCCAGACTGGTATTGTCCCAGAAAAAGGCTGTAACTAACAGCTCTAACCGGAGTAAAAGTTTTTTGTTTTTCACAATGGCAAACACAAGGCCTGGGAAAGGGTGGTTTGCAGAAGTCACTAGATGCTTGCAGTTGCAATTCAGGTCCCAAAAGGCTGTGTCTCACACTTCCAAAATAATGTATGGTGCTGTAAGCACTGAAAAATCAGTCTATGCACACCCAAAGTTCAGGGAAGCTTTCAACAGCTCTGATCTTGACACTTTAATTCCTCTTTTATAAAAAGAAGTTGTAATAATATCGCCTTTTCAGAAGGCAATATCTTTGAAGATATTAATCGGTGTTTGTAAAGAGCTAACAGATACTCTACTTGAGCACATTAGAAAGTCACACTGAAAATTAATAAATTCAGTATTCTATGCTATATTCAACAGCACAGACTAAAATAATGCAGAGGCTTATGCATTACAGGGAAAGGATAAAAAGAGAAGATACTGAAGAGTAAGACTTAGTAAGCGCAAAGTAAAAATAACACGTCATTTGCTATGGTCGGACCCACTTTGCAATAGAATCACTTGCACTCTCCCTAGAGCACAGAGAGAGGGTCGTGCTCTAAGGGAGGTGTGCGTCCCTTCTATCACATCTACCTTAATTTTGGATGAACCACACTATGAATTGCTTTACCTCTGCCTATCGATACAGCCAAGGAACCCACCAGACTATTTGTGATTCATTGTCTAACTTTCAGATGGTAAAAGTGAGATTAATCCCACCTCTATGACACATACAGAAGTGATCTGGGTCTGGTTTGCACCTGCGATATTAAGTTTAACATTTTCTAATTAACATTAGAAGCGTGCTTGGATTTGCAGTCCTGGTCTTTAAACAATATGTTTTAGACTTGTGCTTTAACCTAAATGTGTATTTCTAATTACTGAAACCTGATATAGGCTTGGAAAGAAAGATAGTTCTCTAATTTTTATTCACCTGCCCAGAAACCACTAAGAAGACACATATAGGTAATTCTTAAATCTATGTCCTATCTATATATGTATCAATATTTCTATCCTGCTTCTTTTTGGTTTTGTTTGTTTTTCCAGTGGAATGCCTTTATTACCTCTTTTGTAGAAACAAAGCTATTTCATTCAAACCCTAAAATTTCACTTTTGCTAGAAAGCACTTGCAAGTCATACTCTCAGTCTTAGACATAATTTTATTTGCAGAGGAGCCACTATTGTAGGGTATGGATATGTGAAAAATGCAGTTCTGTACTTCATATTAATATAGGTACACATGGAAATAAGCATATGCCCCATTTCTACCACATCATGGCTAGGCTTCGCGAACGAAGATTTGGGAAGAGCTCTACCCACGTTTGTTGCAAGCGCGTTGGTGGCTAAAAAGGCCAATATGAGATAGGCAGGTCCGATTGCAGAAGGCACAGCAGAAAGACTCCTTAGATGGTATGTCCTGCAAGGCACGATTCTTTCTGCATTGTCTTTTCTCCTCAAGGGTGATCCTGCGTGCTTTCTCAAAAGCATCAGCAGCGTTATAGATGGTGTGTCTCCAGGACTGCCGATTGGAGGCCAGAGTAGACCAGTTATGGTGGTCAATATGGCCAAGGCTGAGATGTTGTTTCAGGGAGTCCTTGTATCTTTTCTTCGGGGCTCCTCTCTTGCGGCAGCCGGTGGCAAGTTCACCATAAAGCAGGATCTTAGGGAGGCGGTGGTCCTTCATCCTGGAGACGTGCCCTGCCCAACGCAGCTGTGTTCTCAGTAACATGGCCTCAATACTTGTGACTGCTGCTTGTTCCAGAACAGAAGTATTGGTCACATAATCTGACCAGTGGATGTTAAGGATTGTACGGAGGCAGCGTTGATGGAAGCGTTCTAGGAGACGCAGGTGGTGGCGGTAGATGACCCATGATTCAGAGCCGTATAAGAGAGTAGACAGCACTATGGCTCTGTAAACACTGATCTTTGTGCTTTTCTTCAGGTGTTTATTTCGCCAGACTCTTTTATGGAGCTTTCCAAAAGCACTGTATGCCTTTGCTAACCTGTTGTCTATCTCCCCGTCAATCTTACCATCCGAGGAGATGAGGCTGCCTAGGTAATTAAACTGCTGGACTGATTTGAGTTCTGTTTGGCCAATGGTGATGTGGGGATGATGGGGGACTTCCTGAGGTGCAGGTTGATGGAGAATTTCTGTCTTCTTTAGACTGACTTCCAGCCCAAAGAGCTCAGCAGCGTCTGCAAAGCAGGATGTTAAACGCTGCAGGGCTGCTTCTGAGTGGGCAACAAGGGCGGCGTCATTAGCATAAAGCAGCTCCCGGACAAGATGGTTTAAGGTCTTGGTGTGGGCCTTCAGTCGCCTTAGGTTGAACAGGCTTCCATCAGTACGATATCGGATGTAGATACCGTCCTGATCATCGAGGTCTGCCGTGGCCCTTTGGAGCATCATGCTGAAAAAGACTGTGAATAGGGTAGGAGCGAGAACACAGCCTTGTTTCACACCATTCTTTATTAGAAAGGGCTCAGAAAGTGTGTTGCCATATCTGACTTGGCCGTGCTGGTCCTCGTGGATTGAGATGATCTACCACAGGTCTGTTGATAAAAGCAGGCTAACTCAGGGAAAAAAATGGAGACAAGTTTCTATAATAAATTTATAGTCTAAAGAAGCTTCAGTTCCTTTAATGACAAAAAAAGGACCTAATTGAAGCCAGTGTTACCAATTGTATAGAAATCCTCAATCTTTCCCAGTAGGCCAGGACAGAGGAGGGTGAGTCAGTGGTTCAGTTTTGCTTGGGCTTGTTATCAACTGTTGTCCTTATGAGGTTGTGATTTGGAAAGTACAAGTTGTCATTCTTACTGTGTTCTCTCTCTTTCTCTGCCTGGGGGGGTAGCAGAAATGTTGCAAGATGAAGCACTCCACATCTCAGCTAAGATAAGAACATCTTCATCAAAGGAAGACACTGCCACAGCAATCTGCTAGCAGATAATCTCAGGAGCCAAGAATGCAAAGCTTCAAGGAGCGTGGGAATGGTCCCATTTCAGTCACAGAGGAAACAGCTCAACCCACACACACTCACAAACCACAGATCTTTACTAGGAGGGCAAAATGGAAGTTTAGCATAAAAAATAAATGTCTTGTTTATGCAAATGACCACACAGTGAAAGGTCTAATAATCTTTCCCTATCAGGATCTTATTAGCAATTAACAATAATCTGTCATACGCCTATAAGAGACAAACCTTTGCTTCTAAATACACAAGCATCAGTCAGTGCATTGGAACATGATGCAGTAGATGGCTGTGATCGCTGCAGCATGAGCAGGGGGTTGTACATTTGTTGAGGAGCAATGCAACTTCTGGGAGCACGACATGAAGTGTGATGACAGACAAGGAAGGGATAGTCTAACCAAGAGGAACCATCTCCACTGTGCTGTGTTGTCTAGGAACTCAGCACAACTGAGGGCAGGGCAATCAAAGATGTGAGAGTAAGGTGCCATTACTGGTGACACGCTACACAATGTTGGTGTATGAGACTAGTCTGCCCCCAAACATCACATTGTCATACAGGAGTGACCAGAGAGATTTTGCATGCAGCTCCTGAGCATGCTGCTGGATGGCAGATGTTGCTACTAAATTTCTTCCAAGAGTAGTTCCCTCAACCCTGCTACATCAGCTTGTACATTCCCTGCACCCCTAATCTAAGTAGTTTTCACACTCCTCTGAGGCACTGAACATGTGAGCCCTGCACAGCCTTCTGAGGGTGTATGGATAGGTGTGGACTCCCTCGCCCACACTCCACGTTAGGCAAAAGCAAGCCAGTTCAGATCTGAAAGTCATGTATTTGCACAGATTTAACAACTTGGGTACGGCCCTGGGCCACTCCAGATAGACAGATTCCAGAGGTGGGTGGCATCCAGTTGGCTTGGAAAGTGAGTGAAGCAAATATGTGTCTGTCTGCACCTGTCCTGGTCAATATATATGAGTCAATAGCATCATTATTAGGAAAATAAGATTAGGGCAGGGACTAGAAAGGTCCTCCTACAACATCCAGTCTGGTCTCACTCATCATGGATATTGATCTTGTATATGATTGCATCTCAAAACTTATCAAGCTCCACCTGACGATAATCTAGGACGTATTTGCATACCCTATACATAATGGGACAGAACCTCCTGATCTGATGGCTAGGAACTTTTTTACTCTAAAACATTCTAATTCCAATTCTACCTTATTAACAGCTATTATATGCACATTCTTTCTTGTACCAACATCAATTCAAATAGCTTTTCTCACTCAATGTGTTCATCCAAGATATTTATAGACAACAGTTGTGTCCCATATTGATCCACCTCTGTCAGCTCCTCCTGCCATCCCTACTCTGAAAGTTTTCAACTTCTGGTTCACATCTCATTCGCTTGTTTTTGACTGACGATCTAGTATCATGCTCACTTGACCTGCTTGAGTCAGAGGATGAATCTCTGTTGCAGAAGTGAATCTCAGATTTGTTCCCATCTGTTCTCTCCTTCACCTGGAGGTCATTTCATTTCCTGTTCTATGTCAGTATCATATAAGGCTTCACTGCTCTGTCTGAGACTCCACCTTTTAGCTATCTCTATCATATCTTCCTCTACTCTGTTGCAACTGGCTTCCCTAATTTTCTCTTTTGCCATTCCATCATCTGCCTGCTTTTTCACATCACTTTCCATTAGTGAAAATTCACAATGCATCTCTCACATTATTCGTCTTTATCAGTTAGTCTTTTTATTTTGTTCTGCAGTTGCATCCTTCTTCCTCTCTTACCCTTCAGGTTAGTTTCCTAGATCCCAGCCTTAAAGAAAGGATGAAAATTCTCAGACCTCCTCCTACAAATTGCTACACTAGCCACCCTAGTTGTTGTTTGTTTTGGGCAAGTAGAGCATTGCTTGCAAGAGTAATTTTTCCTTTGGTCTTGCCCGTAACAGTCTTTCACAAGAAGCTGAATGAGTGCAGTCGTAGGCAGTAGCTTTAACAATACATGTGAAACCATTGGTAGGTCTTGTACCACCTCTTGGCACATTTGAAGGAAAACAACCTTAGGCATTCTTCTACTGCAATGTAAATCTTGCAGACCAGGACAAAACCACTCCTGTTTTCTATCTCATCCTACTTCTTATCATCTTCTCAGCATGCTAGGGAAACTGTACTAAGAAAGCATACTTCTTCCTTTCTGCTAATCTCACTTCTGGGTGATGTGAGAAGCCCAGTAGAGAAGACACAATAAGATGTTAGAGAGCACGAATTTTCAGAAGTTCATCATACGCCTAGGAAACACA
Source organism: Oxyruncus cristatus (assembly GCA_013399855.1). Taxonomy (NCBI): domain Eukaryota; kingdom Metazoa; phylum Chordata; class Aves; order Passeriformes; family Cotingidae; genus Oxyruncus; species Oxyruncus cristatus. The sequence continues at coordinate 974,012 of VXAY01001109.1, read as the reverse complement.
CTTTGTTCTGCTGATCTCCTGAATGTTTAGACTATTTCAACTCACCTGCTTATACTGTCCTGCCTGAGATCTCCCTTTCAAAGGAAACTGTTTTCATTCATTAATTTGAGTTAGTTCAGATCAAGGGTTTTCCTCCTATTTTACAGTGAAATATTATCCCTTCTTTGCATTCTGAAATATATTTAAGTTACTGAGGGATCCTCAAAAGAAAGCACTGGACAGTACAAATTTACAGTTTATTACATAGACGTTTCAAGAAAAACAAAACCAAACTGTTTGATGTTTTCTGTAAAAAGGAGATGATGCAGAATAGAAATGATTTTTTTCCTTTTTGTGCTGTGGCAGATAATTTTTCAAATTTTTGTCTTTATTACATGCGCCTAGAAACTAGATGGAAGATCCAAAATCCTGCAAAGGGTACTGAACTTTGTCCTCTTGGACACAGCTCAGGAGAAATCAAAAAATTGTTTGTGTCCACTCTTGCGAACAACTGTAAATTCTAGGGGGGATTCAGTGAATCTTGTTAAGATCCTTGCACTCTTAAAATACGACAATATCTCAGAACACGTGTATCTTCTTCTGGGGTATACTTTCATATCTGATTGTAAAACAATGAAAGGACCAAAGGCACAAATGGAAATCTTCAGGATGTGGGCTCAGCTGAGTACGCAGCTCTTGACATTTCTGATAAAAGTGTGAAGAACATAAGGAAAACAGACTAATAATAGATAAATAGTGTTTCCTAGCTTCAGGCATGTGGTTACTCACATTTGAATTATGCAGACTGGCAAGATCTTTCCTTTCTGAAGATTCAAATACTTCATGATACTTACCTGTGGTTTTAAAAATATAAGGCACAATAAGTGATCAACCTGATCTTTATGGTTGTTCCTCCCTTTCCCACAAAGATAAACAAATCACCTCTGCCCAGACTGAACCAACAGCATTAACCAATGTACTGTTAGGCACTGTGAAAGCACAGCAGCAGCATTAGGGTGTGCAATCCACTCCAGAGCTCACAGAGTCCTGAGGACTCCAGGAGCAAACTGTACTGTGCACACAGCTTGCGTTGCATGGCACTGCATGGCACCCACCTCTTCACAGCATAGAGCCTGCACAGCTCCACCGAACACAATTCCCTCTGAGAAACACACCTGTTTAGTGACTCCCGTTTCTCAAAGTCTGCCAAAGACAGCAATTTTTTACTTTTGAGCGGCACTCAGTGCACCAGAAAAAATATTGCATGTTTAGTTTCACACAGGATCCGAGCACAACCTTCTAACACACTGCAGCCCCTCTCCCTTGATCTTCAGGGCTATGCTGCATATTTCCTGGGAGATCAATGATCTACACAGTTGAATGGTAGAAACAGGTTAGGGTGATCTATAGATTGACTGCTGGACTAATCCATTTGGAGTACCAAGACTGATGTCAGATGCTAAGGCTAACAGCATGCTGAATTAGATTCAATCCTGTTTGACAGCTTTCTAAAATCTGTATCTATGACCTGTGAAGGAACCAAATTGCTGTTGAAGATGACCCACCTTTTTATACTGATAGCCATGGTGGCCATGGAACTATGATATGAACAGGCATGGAGTATTTATATTTTAAAAGAATCTGATTTTCTGCAATCCAAGCTAATAGAATCTGTTGCTTAAATCGTCTTGCGGTATCATCATTATTATTGGGTTTGGCACTTTTAACTATAGAAGATTCATGTTCAGATACACAGTTTCCCACAAGATTGCCTATGTCTGAACTATGTGGATACAACACAGTGACTAAAGCTCAAAGACTATAATAGTGAATTCCAATTCAAGCAGACATGTAGACTTCATAAATACTGGGATTACAACCTGTGTACTTACTGTCAGTGTTCTCAGGTAACGCCAGGACTGAACTGGGGGAACAAAGGGCTCCTTGCTTCCAGAAGGAATTGCCTGGCGCAGAAGACACACACTGTAAGAGTTCTGTGAGTTGCTACCACACATTGTTCCATGGATAATGAATTTCAGTCTCTCTATTGTCAGTAATGTAGCCACGTTAAAAATGCATTGAGCTGAATTGCTCTGCGTATGAGACTAATCAACAACAAATGAAGAAAATGTCCCTCCTGTGCTTTTCCTGCTTTCAGGTGTGAATTTAACAAGTGGGAATGGCAAACTGCAGCTGTATAATATTTTCTGGAATTGTTCCTTCTTTCTTTGGCATGAGTTTATTACATAAACATATGGAAAAATCTACTCTGGGACTTTCCATTTAAGCACATATGGTGCAGTTCCTACCGACAACACCAGAAGAGTTTGAGGGAATAAGAATAAATCTCTTAGGGGCTACTCTTGCAAGGGACTTAATTCCATGTCTCTGGGAAATGCTGAGCATGGGTTTCCTTATCTCCTACAGAGTCACTAGTAGTGCTATTAACTTCCAATACATCAATCATACAGTGAGTTATTAAGCAGACAAGTCTTGCCCTGTGATTCTTGGCACCTATCCTTTCACCAGTGACATCCACTGCAGTTCTAATATCAGCAAACACCAAGATTTAGGGAAATAAAAGTTGTTGGCAGTATAAATTCCCTATCTTCTTACAGGCACCCACCTGTCTGTCAGCCTGGGTATATAAACCTTGTCAGTTCAATCTTCTTGTACCTATGATATCTAAAATGTCTCTATTTATAGCTGGACCCAGATAAAAGCTTAGTCCTTACAAGTAGCTTAGAATCAAGGCTCCCAAAAGAATAATAAACTTTCTTGCCTTCCACCAATGCCCACTGAATTGGACTGGCCTAGGGACTAATTCCAGCAGTCAGATTTAGCCTGACCAGAAGCAGAAGTAAAGATTAGAAGCAGAGATACAACTGTGGTGATATTTAATTTTTAAAGAATGTCCAGTGAGATGAATATGCCTTGTTTTTTTTTTTTTTCTAATTTCACAGAAGGATTGCACAGAAGTGAAATCTGAAGCAGTTTTGATGAAAGCAATGAGCCCTGTTGGTAAGTCATTTAATAATTAACTAAACAAAGCTCTTTACAGTTCACAGTAGGAAATCTGATTCAAAAAGGGTGGAGAGAACAACCTGATAGATCTGTATTTCAAAATATGTATTTCATCAAATAAATCTTTATTGTTCCCTGCCACCTAATGGTATACATGAAAAATTACCAATCAGTAAGACAATACCCAATTTGTGCTGTTTCTAATAGATTTTGATGTATTTATTTAAATATGGAGAAAGATCAAGATTAGAGATAAAAAATTGAATTGCTGTTACTGGCTTTTAGTGAGACCTAGACTGCCTAATTTAGTCTAAATCCTGGGTGTTAGTGAAGCTGTATTTCTATATTAAGTGCCTATATTGTGCTGCCTATGGGTGCCTCTGAAAACCTGTTACAAGATATTTTGTTCATCTAAATTAAGCTGAGGTAGAAGTTTGTCATATACGTATTTGAAACAATCTTTTATATGAAAATTACAGAGCATCAATGTACAGCATTGCCACAACCTCGTTGTTTTTTCTGAATGAGGCGCAGAAGTATTGAATGAGTCTTAGATTTCCCCAGAGCCATACGAACTGCATGAGTATTAAGCATTCCTGCTTTTACCGGTGACCCATAGAATTTGCAGGTACTCTGTGGTGATGAAAATGTTAAAATTAAAAACGCACCTAGACATTTTTTGCTGGGATGAAGAAAATTGATTGGGTGAAGGAAAAGAGAAGTAATAATAAATACCACAACCAGCTACTTTATTTAAAAGTGGCTGTGGGTGGGTGATTGCCTTGGTGTAGGCACCAGTGGCACACTGACAGCAGCATTAGAATCTGAAACCTTTTTAAATTAGCCAACAAAACATACCTAGAACATCCTCTAACTGCACAGATGGTCAAACTAAAAGAAGAGTTATGTAGAAGGAAAAACCCCTGCCATTTGGATTCAATTTCAGTGAACTGACAGCTTGAGTACGGTTTTTTTTCTTTTATAAAATTATTAGCACAGGTGTCCCTAGAGTATGATCTATTTTTGGGTAGCTTTGAATATTCACGCCCCGAATACAATTCTCTTCAATCTTCTTGCATTTGACAGCAGTGAAATGTGGGCCTGGATACTGCTCTGACTTGTGCAATAGTGCTTACTTTTGTAAATAATGACAGCTCCCACTCCTATCAGCAGCTCAAGGTCAGCATGTGGCAAGGAGAACAGAATCTCGTACACTGATTTAAAACTGTCAAACATGTTGCCTGGTACATGGTTATCTCTAGAGCAGCACCTGCCAGCAGCAGGCAGAACACTATGGAAATCTCTTGGGAACTCATGGGATCCAAAGGTGACTTCTTTAGATCACTTGACTGTTACTTAAAGCCACCTGAACTGAATAAACCCGTATCTTCTGACAAAAGATAATTCATGGACAGTGCATTTTTCTTTCTATCTCCTTTTGTAACACATTTCTAACTGTATATGTGATAGCTTTATGAGTTATTATTATTTAAATCAGAGCTAATGTTATCAGTCTGAATAAAATAAACAGATAGTGATCTAATAAAAATCATAGCAGAAAAATACAGAATTATGTTTACCCATAGAGGATGAAACAGGTAGCTCACTTAAAAAGACATGGGAACTACACTGTGCTCTAGGGGAATGAATGACTATGGGGAAGCAGCAAGGCTTTGGCTCAGTGGGTCCCGGAACAAGTTGATCAACCACACGTTTTTAACTTCACTGAGCATGGCAACACTATAAGCAGACACCAAAACTGACCACTGTACAGTAGTATATTATCAAAATATCAGGGAGGTATTCCAGCATGTTTTATGTCTTATCTGATGAGTGGATATGTTGTATCCTAAAAATCCTGAATACAGGACTTCTGTATATTTGCTTTTTGAACAATATATATGAAGAATCCATCGCTCTGCTTGTTTCTGAATCAGGTTAAGATTTATTGGCATACTTTCCTGATTAGTCAAATGGGAATTTTGTTTGTTACTGAACAACAACAGATATTTTAGAACTGCAAGTTACTAGTAAGATTATTTCAGTATGACTTCACCCAGTGGTTTTCCTATCAAGATCATAACTTTTGTTTGAGCTACAGTACATCTTCTACAAAGAAATCTAGTTATTACTTGAAGAATAGAAGTGAAGAGAATCCAGACTGCTGTCAGGTAAATTGTTCCGATATTTAACTATCCCCAGGATAAAAATGTAAGCCTTATTCCTTGTACAAATGGACTTCATTATGACTTTTTTGCATTAGAATTATGAGCTGTCAACTATTAGAAATCATTTCCCTGGACAGGTATTTCTAGATTGAGTCACGGCAGAAAATAGAGTTAAATATGCTCTGTGGTTTCAAGGCAATTAAAACTGATTGAATTAAATGGTGGAGAATGGGATTCTCTTCCCGTAATTATGAAACACTGAAATGTCTTATTGAAAAAGCTAAATAACATCTCTGTGGATAGACACCACTGTTTCTAGCCTTTATTCACTAAATGTTATGAATTTCTCAGGTAATTTTAGAATAGAACTGTCTTCAACTTGAGTGCGATCATTCTGGTGCAGTGTCTAAAAATCTAAAAGGCAACTGGGGATAAAAGCCACAGTTACTATTCTAGACTGAGTGGGATGCACTGTCTTACCACAGAGGTGGGTCATATGTCAGAAGTAACTGGATGATTTCTGGCCTGGCATGCAAATGAGTACAAACTACTCCATTAAAGTTTCTTTTCCTTTTTTCCCCCCCAGTCTTTGCCAGACTACAACTTGGCTGGACCAGTGCCTCTGGTCTGCTTTTTATGAAAGCGTGTAATAATGTCTCTGCTAAACTGCAAAAGGTTCCCTGGCATTTATAAAACCTAAGGCGAAACCATTTAGTTCTAAGTTCCATTGATCAAAACCATTGCTGCTCTGCCCTTGTGCAGTTTGTCTTACTCGTTCTTAGGGGTAGGACAACCCTTTCTGTCCACAGGTCTAATCCGTACAGGATTGACAATAAAACCAGAGAGGTCAAATATTACAACTTCTTCTTTTCATGTATCCAAGAAAGAGATGACTTTCCCTAACCAGAAAAGTAATCAATTTGTCTGAGGAGGTAGGGATGGGAGAAAGCAGCTGCAAAGTACCAGTAAACTACAGAAAAAGAAGGACGAAGCAGATAATTAAGTGTAGAAAGAAGACAGAGGACAGCAAAAAAAGCAAGAAAACAGCTGTAGTGCCAAAACATAGGATTAGCATGACAAGAGTTCTTACCAGCAGCTCCTATAAGAGAGAGTGAATCAGCTAATCGACTGTTGGGGTGGAAACGTACTACAAAATTCTTTTAATGAACCACAAAGCAGTGAAGAAAACTTAAAGCAACACTATAGCATGTCAGACAGAATCAACAGAAAAACAACTGTACCTGAAAGAATGCAACAGAAATCACCTGGATGCTTCCTCATCTACAGAAATGTAATTTAAATAAAGCAACACCTACTGGGAAACATGACAAGTTTGAGGTTCAGGAAGAAGCCATGTTAAAATTTAGAGAGATTTTGGAACAGAATAGTAGACATGAAGCCACATGTTTATGTCAGAATCCAATACATGCAGTTTGCTCACAATTAGATCCATGTCAGTCAGAGGCAACAACATAGACTTCAAAGGAGTTACATCTGATTGATGCTGGCATAAACATGGGCACAATCTGGTCCATGTCAGTAGGATCTGTGATCATCATCAGATCCTCATTAATTGCTCTGCATGATTTTTCAGAACTAATAGTAATCACTGCCAGAGTTTTTTACTGGTTGTCAACAACACTAAAAGTGTGCAAAATGACTAATGCACAGATGGGGAATGTAGCTGATTTCAGCTCTTAATTGTCTGGTGTATAGATTTAACAGAAGTGACCCTTAGTGACTGAACAACTTCCAAACGAGAAAGCTGACTTCAAAATGTAATTAAAGTTGCTTGAATATCATAACATATATCAGCAACAACATGGATACAATTTTTACCCCATCAGAGCTGGAAAGACACGAATGCTAGACTCATCTTAGCTAACATATTGGTCAGCCAAAGTACATTTGGATAAACCTCTTTGCTCATTTCCCTTTCAATACCAGTGCAAATACCCAAGGCCATGTGGACAAACCATATTTTGTACTCAAAAGGTAATAATAATTTAGGTGTTAGTATCTCCAGGTACTTTTTTCTTCCTTCTTTCCACCCTTCCATCATAAATGCTATAACTTCCTCTGTAAGATACTGGGCCACATGGCCATTCTTTTCCTTTTCAAGTTCCATATATCACCAGGTGTAGGAGACAACAGTCACTTCAACAAGACATGAAGGAATATCTTTTATCTACCTCTGCTGAAAACTGAAGCATTTCCTGGAATATCTGACCAGGTCATTGCTACATTTTATAAATAACACAGCATGGCAAATACTAACTGTACATAAACCGAATATATCTTCCAGTTTATAGTGTGAGCTTAGCAATTCACAGATCCAACAACTGACATGTTAGTAATAGATGACAGACTTACATGTAAAGTAATTCCTTTCTATACTATTATTCTCCATTTGCAAATTTTGCAGATCTGGCCACAGCGATGGGCAACAGAGCTAAATTCCTCCTACTCAAAAACACTGCTTTCTGAAAGAAGCACAATTCTTCGAATAGTAAATTTGTGTATTAGTGATCTCTTCCACTATTAGCCATACAAATAAATGGTTATATATCATTTGATGTCTATGATGTTCTCTAGGTACTAAACTTTTTCAAAGATCTGCGTTTTGCCTTCCAGTGACGCTGAAAGCAATCTCAATATTTGACATTTATACTCCTCTTTCATAGCAAAGATTGCTTTTCTATTGCATATTAGAATTCTTGTCCCCTTTAGAAACTTAAATTGTATTTTTATTTCATGGTATATGTTAAAGCTTGTTTGACCCCATGATCTTGAGTGCTTCGTCAGCAGTCTCTAAGGATAAAGGGCATGTTAAACCGCAAGTGAATGGTCTACCCATTTAGCAGCAGGATTAAGCCTTTCATTTTGCACAAAGCTCAATGATTATGAAATTCTAAACATACACATAAAAATATTTTTTCACAAAATACCTACTGAAACAATAGTCTTCACTGAAGTGGTCCTGTGGTCATTACAGAGGTATTCAGTAATGTCTTGTGAATCAGACAGAAAAAAAAGAATATCTAATTGTCATAGCAATACATATTTCATGTTAGATATGAAATCTCGTATTCCAGTATTTAAAACAAAGCCCTATTCAGGCAGGGTTGAGCCCTGGCTTTTGAAAGGGGTGATGCCATATACACATCATTCTAGTTTCTAGTTTCTTTCTCTGAGGCAAGGTTTTGAGTTAGAGTTCTTGGAGCAAGTAAAAATTTAAACAGTATGGTTGGTCTTACAGATAACAACACAGACAACTCAAAGGGGCCTGTCATGTGTTGGAGGCTGCATGAAAGGGGTTGATGAAGAGGTATGTGTACGGACAAGATGTGAAGCACTGACAAAAGAGAAAGGATTGATGTGTAGGTAACTAAACGATGTCAGTAAGGAGAAAAAAAGGCTGCAGATGTAGTGCAAGAAGACTTGCCTGAATGATGGGAGCATCTGGAGAAGGAATGTGAGGTGGTCACTTTAATAACGAGAACATTAGAAAGAATGCTTTTTTAAAACCTGTCAAGGAAAATATGTACATATGAAAGACCATAATGTAAATAAAATAAATAATTACACTAAAAATAAAATGTAATGCAGGTATGACCAAGAGTGTTTGGAAAATAAGACCTTGGACAAAATTAAAAATAAGACAGAGAGCCAGGTTGGACGTGCAGCTGAGGGAGGTTTTGAGAGACAGAGTGAAACAGGTAATATCTGCTTGTCTATGAACCCTTTTTCTCCTTTTGGGCCACCTGCTGGGATAGAATTTGAGGATTTCAGATATCTGTGAAGGGAGCCTAGAAGAGAAATGGAGAGAGCCTGTTTACAAGAGTATGCAGTGACAGAAAAAGGCAGAATGGATTCAAACTGAAAGAGAGTACTATTGGGTTAGATATCAGGAAAAAATTCTTTACTGTGAGGGTGGTGAGGCACTGAAATAGGTTGCCCAGAGAAGCTGTGGCTGCCCCATCCCTGGCAGTGTTCTGGCCCAGGCTCGATGGGGCTGTGAGCAACCCCGGCTAGCGGGATGTGCCCCTGCCCGTGGCAAGGACTGGAATTATTTGATCTTTAGGGTCCTTCCCAACTCAAACCATTCTACGATTTCACGATTCTGGGATGGCGACGCGTCAACCCCAGCGGAACAAAAGAAAAGGGTTTGAGCGGAGAGGCGCAGCCTTTGGCTTCAGCCGCGCCTGCGGCAGCACCGAACAGGCGGTCACTGCCCGGCTCCCGCGCTCGCGCCCACGCGCTCAGGGCACGCGCCCGCGCGCCACCCCCGTGCCGCCTCCGCCGCGCACGCGCAGCAAGCACCCCGTTCCTCTCCCCTCCCTCCCCCCTCCACCCACCGCGAGGCGGCCTCTGATTGGTCCG